>CAKNYM010012108.1:0-12326 GCA_932195095.1 Andricus curvator | reverse complement strand
AACTAGACAAATTAAGAGAGCCTGGAAGTTTGAAGAGAAGCTGAAAAGGGGAGAAGGGAGCAGAATAGCACAAGTGTGCTTGGACGAAGTTCGGAACAAGGAGACGAGAGGCAATTTGGGAAATTCGAAATAGGAGGAAGAAAGGAAAAAAATGAGGAGGGCTTGTGATATACAAGAAGGGGTACTGGAGTGGGAAAACATACAGTTAGAGCTATTAGTAAAACAAGGAAAGAGAGATGGATAAAGATTATGGATTCGAGGTACAATAGATGGTATATGATGGTCAAAGGGTTAGAGGAACCAGCATATTTGCATAAAATAAAAAAGGAAGACAAATGGAATAGAGTGGTACGGTTTAGAATGGGAGAAGGAGTGAGATCCTGTAGATATTGGATGGATTAAGAGGACAATCTGTGCAGAGTATGTGGATACGAAATGGAGTCATGGGCACATGTGTTAGAGAGGTGTACAGGAGTGGAAGATGGACAGTTGAGTGTGGATGAGTGTGTAAGATGGATTTTGGATGGTAATGGACAGGGATTGACGTGGATGAAAAAACTGGAAGAATTAAGAGAAAGCAAGGGAGCAGGGCAGAGCCAAACGGGTAATCCTGTCTAAAGGAAAGTAAAGAGCAAAAATTTTAAATTTTTAAATCGGTGAAAATGTATTTTATGGTAAGAGAAAACGGAAGCCCTGGAAGATCGCTCATTTGTAGAAGTTTAAGAACCAATAGTATTAATATTATTGTTATTTTAAGGATGAAATGTAAATATATGTACAGGGAGCGGAGGCCCTCAAACCCGTAAAAGGGAGAGATTAAATATACATACATACTATTTAACATTCATGTAGTGCTTAATATTTATTTAATGTTTAACATTTCAAACTTATGGTGTTTCAGTTCGTAAGAAGATATATTGAAGTTCATTCTTAAATGTCTTTCATGCCCTTACGAAAAATTATTACAGAAAAATCAATATATGCCAGTAGTAAATTACCTATGATAAACTTCCTATCAACATATAAAAAATATAGGACTAATTATAGACAATATTATAGTTAAATAAGTATAAGAATAAATACCGTAAAAATATTGAAAGAATTAATTGATTTATAGGTTAGGTACTTCTTGTATTATTTTTCTTAATATTATAAAATTATTTCTTGAAATAATTATTTTTCCATAATATTATCTTAAATGATTCCAATATTTTTTTAAATAATTTTGTCTATGATTCGTATAATCGCGAAAAACGTTTAGGAAATTAATTACAGGAAAATAAGTATAGGCGTGTACTGAATTCCCTACAATATTTTGTCGCCGAAGCAGTGAAATATTGTTAAATTTAAGAAAAGCTTGTATTCTTTAAACCGTGAATGAAACATTTTTCTTCTTGAAGGATTTACATTTGCAAATGAAAAATTTACATAATGGAAGAACTGAAATTATTACTTTTAAAATTTCAAATTTGACACTCTTACATTGTGGATCCTTAGTTATTCCTATGAAACAGAAATTAAACAGAAACTGTTTTATTCTTTTACGACGATTGTGAATTACATGACTTTTTTTTAGGTCATTCTATAATATTTCACAAAAAATTTGAAATCTGTTAGGTTTTTATAATCTTAAAGCTTTCATTTACAATAATCAAAGAAAAAAATGGAAAGCCTCGTGACTTTAATATCACCAGTGGTGATGATCTTCTCGGCGTTCGCCTTCTTAAATCCTCTACTACTGAGCTTGGTTGCGGGAGAAGGCTCTCTGCGCTTCCTAGTGGTAATGCCCGTTACTAGTCAGACCGAGCCATGTCTATAGCTCCCAGCTTAAACTGGCTATTAATCAGCTATTGATCCGCATCCAGTTATTACTCGTAATTGCAACCGTTACACAGTTACAAAACAACAGAATTTCGACAACTTTTGCTATATACTGGTACAAAGTACAAGTGTTTTCAAGAATGTTTTTCTAGAAGAGTATTACAGAAGACACACAGCCGGAAATGTATCCATTTTGCCAACAATCTTTGGAAACTTCCGTTCGGTCATGCGAAGTACTATATGGGCAGCCGTTCTGTCTTACAATGTACATTCCCTTTTGCACTTAGTAGCCGATGTCGAGTTGCTGGGCGGTTTGGAAACATATATTCAGTGTGTTTGGGTTTGAGAATAACATGCCAGAGCTGCAGAAAACTGTCCTTGCTTCATGGGCCCACGAGATGTTAAGGAGTTTGCTATGGAGATGAAGAGGTGTTTCGAACGACGAAGCAACGATTTCGCAACAACTCCAGGAACATCCACGGAAAGTCTGCAGAAACTTCAAAGGCACAGGAAGGAGGAGTGAAACTGACACGAGAGGACATTTTAGTCGAGACTGAATCTCCTGGAAGAACAAGATAATTTGGACTACGATGGGGATAAGGAAAATCTTGACGGATCATCAGATGGAGAAGATTTAAGCGATGAGTAGGCATAAGAGTTTCGAGAAGTTTATGAGTAAGTTTTTATAAAAATAATATTTTGTTTTCGTTGCTCGATGCCTACTTGAAAAAGTGGACGTACAAAAGTACGTATAAAGGACGTACAAAAGGATGTCCTAAATTGGGATACAAAATGTCATACTTTGGTACGACCTTTGGTATTTTTAAAGATTCCGATAAATTTTTAATGGATTTCAATATTTTGAAGGGATTTTTAAGATTTTAGGGTATTTAAAAATTTTTTAAGGTATTTTCAAGAGATTTTGATTTTAAAAATTCAGGGAATTTTAAAATATTCCACGGAATTTTTTATTAATTTAATTAATTTGAAGGGATTTCAAAGCGTTTGGAATAGTTTAGGATAGAGAATTTTCTAAAATTTCGGAAGATATGGAATCATTTTACAGAACCTATAAGGTTTTAAGATATTTTAAAAAATTGCATAGGATTTTATAAGATTTCTGAGGATTTCAATGGTTTTAAGTGATTTTAAAGCTCTCAATGTATTTTAATACATTTTCCAACATTTCAGGAAGAATCACAGAATTTCAGGGGATTTCACAATATTTTAGTGGATTACAAAGAATTCATTCACGAGAAGCGAGGTATTTTGTAGGGTTTCAAAGATTTGAAGAGTTTTAAAATTAGTTTTTGGAATTCACCCTGAATTTTTATTAATTTATCCTGAATCCTTTTAAATTCTTTGAAATTTGTTTAATTCACTTGAATTCTTCTAAATTTACTCAATTTGACTTAATACAACGGATTTTTAAAATTTTTTAAAGTTTTTATTTAATTTATCCTGAGGATCAGTTGATAAAATATCAAAGAATTTGAAATATTTTAAGGTATTTTTTTCAAAAACCTTGGCATTTAAATGAGCTTTCAAAATTTTAAAAGGGTTTCAATAGATTTTAAAGAATTTGAAATATTTTAGGTTATTTTAAAAGATTACAAGCAATTTTTAATTGATTTCAGTAATTTAATGGAATTGGAAAGGATTTGTAATATTTCAGGGTATTTTAAGAAATTCGCAGGTTTTTTAAGAGCTTCAAACAATTTCAAGGGATTTCCAAGGGTTTTAATAATTTCAAGGGATTTAACCAATTTTTCATGTGGTTTTAAAGAATTTCGGAAGATATAGAAGGATTTTACAGGACCGATAAGGTTTCAAGATATTTTCAATCAATTTTTCATGCTTTTGAATCGTTTTCAATTCACTCGATTGCATGTAAATTCAGCTTGATTTTTTTATGAATTGCATCGAATTCATCTCATTTCCCTTAAATTCCTCGAAATTCATTCAGATTTTATTGTAATCAGTGGTATTTTTCAGATTTTTAAAATTACTTCCATTTAATTTGAATTATTTTCAATTTAACATAAATTCTTTTGTAGTCATTAGTCACTTCTTCAATTAAAAACTAGTAGGGTTTCAACAATTTTAAGAGATTAAATTTTTTTTTAATTCACCCTGAATTCTTTTAAATTCTTAGAAATTCTCTTGAACTATTTTAATTTACTTCAATTCTTCTAAATTCACTCAATTCTATTTAATTTAACGCATTTTTTTTAATTTTGAAAAGTTTGTATTTAATTGAGCCTAAAATCGTTTAACCTCACCGTGAATCTTTATGAATTTCATCGAATTCTTCTCGTTTACCTTAAATTCTTGTACATTCATTCCCATTTTACAGAAAACAATGGAATTTTTTGTATTAAAATTTTTTTTCCAATTCCAATTCTTTTGAAAATTTTGAATTTATCCTGAATTTTGTATCCATTGAGCGTGACAAAAAGTACACCTGGGTCCCTATATTTTATATCATAGGGACAGTGAGGCCTGAAATTGTTTAAATAATTGTCGTACAGCAGCTATTCCTAACTAATCGCAATTAGGCTTTCATTCTTCTCATGTTTTCCGTGAAAACTATGAATTTCAAACAACTAATCATTTTGAATAACGAGAAAATGGCTTTTGTACATTGATTTGTTTAAAACATCATAAACCATTTTTTTCTTACTCTAACCTTTGTACAAACTTTTGTACGTCCTTTTCTACGTCCAACTTTTTAAAGTGGGGTGCAATGTCTTATAATTATTAATCGATACATGAAATGTATTGCCCGTTGACAAATGAAATTAAAAGTCTGACTTCGATTAAGATATTCTGTGTTCGTTGCTCGTTGCAATATATAATTATAAGTCTGATTACGATTAAAATATTCTGTATTCGTTCCTAGTTGCATTATATAATTATAAATTCATATTTTAAGTTTATTGCCCGTTGGCAAATGGAATTATAATTTGACTGCGATTAAGATATTCTGTGTTTGTTGCTCGTTGCATTATATAATTTTATATTTTAACCCTTAAACTGCACACCTCAAAATAATTACGTAAGCTACACCGTGGGTGTTTGACACCCACTTAACATTGCACACCTCAAAATAATTACGTAAGCTACACCGTGGGTGTCTGACACCCAGATGTTTAAACTTGTATAACTAAGCCGGATTTCAATATTTTCTAACGAAATTTTAACGGGATGTAGAATTATACGTCTTTTTTAAATCCCGTTGGTTTTATAACGATATAATTTGTTAAAAACTGGATTTAAAAAAAATCGAAAAAATGCGTTTTTTCATAAAAAATGTATATATTGCGTAATTTTCAATATTTTGACCTAAAAATTTAATGATATACTCTTGAAACTGTATACTTTTAGAAAAAAATAAGCTTAAAGTTGTTCTGGGTGTTTGGCACCCACAGTGCAGTTTAAGGGTTAAGCTTATTGCCCGTTGGCAAATAAAATTATAAGTCTGACTGCGATTAAGATATTTTGTGTTTGTTGCTCGTTGCAATATATAATTATAAATTTATATTTTAAGTTAATTGCCCGTTGGCACATGAAATTAAAAGTCGAACTACGGTTAAAATATTCTGTTTTCGTTGCAATATATAATTATAAATTTATATTTTAAGTTTATTGCCTGTTTGCAAATGAAATTAAAAGTTTGACTATGACTAAGCTATTCTGTCGTTGCTCTTTAAAAGATTTAATTATAAATTAATATTTTAAGTTTATTGTCCGTTAGCATTAAAAACGAAGATCTGTTAATGTGCTGGATGTACATTATAAAAAAGGTGGTGGAAATAATATGTTCGTTAGTCTTTCATTGTTTGAAAAAGTTTTTTAAAACAAATACAGTATCTATAAAGGAGAAAATAACTTTAAAATAAGTTTTGGAAAGTTTGTACCAAGACAAGACTTTTTTCCGCTTATAGTTTTTTATACAATTAATCGTTCTCAAGTTACAGCGTTATAAAAAATTATATTTGCACTAAAATTGGCATATTTATATATATGCCATTTTAGGGCAAAAATGGCTATTATTAATTAAATTGACGCTATTTATTGATTAATTATTTCTGGCGCGCAGGAATTTTGTTCCTTACACTTCAATATTGCACTTAGATTTTTTTCAGATTCTTACAATAACATTCAAAGGTCGCTCAAGGCCACTTTAGGGCAAAAATGGCCACTCTCAATTGAATTGACGCTATTTATTGACTATTTATTTCTGACGCGTATGAATTTTGTTCTTTACAAGTCAATATTGCATTCAGATTTTTTTCAGATTTTTACAATGATATTCAAAGGTGGCTCAAGGTAATTTTCTTAATAAAATGTTGATTCAATGAAATTTTCTCTAGTTTTTTTTTATAGAAAAGCAGTGTCAATTTATTCATTTCGGCAAAAAAAAATAGTCAAGTTTTTTGATAAATTTTTGTCATATTATTTAAAGGACATTCAAGGTCATTTCGAAAAAATTGAGCTTTTTGTGAATTGTGATAATGAAAAAACAGTGCTAACACTTGCATATTAGATGGTAGTTTATCGCCAACTAAGTTTTCCTCTTTCTTTTCTAAAAGGTAAATCATAACCCCTTCTTCTGCACTTATGATAATTAATTGAAATTTAAGAATTTTAAATTATATTAAAATCAAATTCAAAATCCTATTTAACGTCCAATACTCAAGTTAATGTATAGAATTCCTGAAAATAAAACAAGAATCAAACGATCAAATTTGGACAACCACCACAAAATGCTCCTATTGCAATTCCTAAAAACAAAAAATTTGTTTCTTTGGACAAAAATAAAAAAGAGGAAAGAAAAATGAGAAGACAACCAACCAAATCCCCTTCCTACTCTTTTTTATTTCTTTCGTATTTTTTTATTTTTATTATTATCAAATCATAATATGAAAGCATTTGTAATATTTACCAACGTTTCGGTGCTCATACAGCACCCTTATCAAGGTAAGAAAAATTAGAGCAGGTGGGAACAGCGACGAAAAACGAGGCTCTCCCCTCGATACCTGAGAGAGCGTCGTTGTTTCTTTTCAATACCATACACTTACATAATGCTGGTACCTATAACACTTACACAGCGCAGTAAACGAAAATGAGCGATACACATAAATTCTCGCATAATCAACACAACAAATGGGCACACAATAAGTAAAGGGCCATAAATTAATCAACGAAGCAATCATAAAAACTAGCCACATCTTCAATCCTATACGTTTTCAAATGCTGGTACCTACAGCACATATACAGCACAGTAGACTAAAATGAGCGGCCTACATAAAATTTACAGAACTAACAGAGCAAGCAAACACACATTAATTGAAGAGCTATAAATTAATCAACAAGCCAACCCTAAGAACAGACCAGATTTTCAGTCCCATACGTTTACAAAATGCTGGTACCTACACTGATCATCTACATGATTTAAGCATATTGACCTACTTATGTTATATCTATGCAACGGACGCCAGCATCTTCGATAAAAAAGCGATAAATATCTCAATCAAGATGACAGCTGTAGGAGGGTGAGCCTCTCACAAATAAGAAACGCAAACTTTATGCCCTTCTACGCATTAGAATATCTGAGCCTTTGACATCTAGGAAGGGATACCATATATGTTGGTAACTGCGCCATTCTCCATATTTGGGCACATCACGATTCCTAATCACTGATTGGCTATCCTACTAATTATCCGTTTGATACCTAGGAAGGGATATAATGCATTATAGCTACTGCGACACTTTCCGTATATGGGCATACATATAATTCTCAATGCCCATTGGATAATTAGGCTCTTACCACTTTTCTGCATAGTTGATTATCAACGCTGATTGGAACCAAGATGAATCCCTACTTCTAATATGGCTCACCACTACGGGAATCTTAGGAGGGATCTTGTGTATAAATACAGCATATTTGGAAGCAGAAGATCAGTTTAGAAAGTTTATAACAATAAATTAGTACGACAAAGAACCATCGAAACCCTAAACTCCGGTCCAAGATACTCGGCCCGTCAACCAAGTAACATCAGTGTGTCATAAGTCTTTTAAAGTATGACTTCTGTGCGGAAACCAGATTCATTGACATGGTCACCTCAGCCTGCATTCTTCACTATTCATCCCCTATGGGCCCCCATATAGGGTCCGTGGATTGAAAGACGAGCCACTTTCGCTTCAACTAACGAGAGGGTGGATACACAACGAAGACTTAAATAAATACGTAAGTAACTAATTATTTGACACCTTTTTACTCGATCATATATTTGTTTGATTAACTAGTCATCCCTATTTAAGGTGGACTAAAACCAAACAAGAAGGGTTAATCTGGAGTTTGATGAAGAAGGAGCACTCCAGCTACATCATAACATTTTTTATATGATCTTTTAAGTTAACTTTTTATATTTTTATTTCAATCCATTTATAATTACTTAAATAAATCTTAATACATTTGTAAAACTTAAATTCATGTTTAATTGATTTCTTTCTTGTAGTCAGTAGTTATCCTCGTCCCAGTTTTCTAGTTTATATTTAATTAGAATCTAAAAAGAGGAACCATCTTTAATTAAACTAAATAAAAGGTAGGTTATGTTTCTTGAGACGTAACACTATAATAATTTGAGAACGGTGAATTGTACAAAAAAAGTGTAAGCGAAAAAACGTCTTGTGTTGATCCAAACTTACCAAAAAATATTAAAAAAAATTTTTTCTATAAATACTGTATTTTTTTATGCAACTTGTTTAAACAATTAACGGCCAACTGTTCGAAAATGTGAAGTAACTTGATTCTACACCTCGCAGCTAGATTATTAATAAAATATAGAAAAGGTTAAAAAAAAAATATATATATATATATATATACATATACACACATATATATTCTACGTAATGTTTTTTAAATAAAATTTAAAACAAATTAATTACTTTTCCTTTATTTCGTAATAATAATAGTCATATAAATATAAATTCATAACATTAAAATCCAAAATGTGCAAGCGATATGCGACGCATATGAGACGCACGTTATGATTATCAAAACGTGCGAGCGATATGCCCCTCAATTGATGCCGCATATGTCTCAACAGGTGAGGTCATACTGTGCGGATTGATCCGCACATATGCGTGCGAATACGCCATCATTTTGCAAGCATTTTGTTATCTGGGATAAGTTAAGTGAAGAAAATCTTACATTAATGACTTTTTGTAGAAAATGAAGATTTAAGGTTGGAATTTGATTGGTACATTGGTGCTGAAAAAAGTGGCAGGTAGTTTCATTTAAGGACTGTTTCTTTGGAAAAAGTATTTTATTATTTTACTGTATTGAGGAAATTTTAGGAAACGGTATATGGTTAGAAAAAGGTTTAAAATAGGTAAGAGGTTAGACAATTAAAAAGAAAAGAATTACCAATCTTTTTATTACTATATTAAAAATGAGTTTTCAAACAAATCCTTTCAGCAAAATAAGTATTTGATTTTTTAACAACTTTTTATGCAAAAAGCCCATTTTCGGCAAGAATGTTCATTATCTAGTTCTGTACATCAACCCATCAATTATATATAGTTCCTGTTATTGAAAATAATTTTTTATCACACCGCCATCATTAGTGCGATTTTAGGTACTGCGAACGATACCTAAAATAGCACTTTTTAGCAGAGGCCGTAACATTTTTTCTTAAGGTATTTATTTAAGGTACTTAGGATATTTTAGTATCGACTTCTTACCCCACGTATATTACCGGACTCCGTCTCTGGACCCTCTCGGGTTTTTAGATTAGGACTCAATGCAACCTATTTGCACTCATGATTGACTGGTGTGATAAAAAATAGTATGTGACACTCGGCCCCTAAATAGCACTTTGCCTCGTGTAAATTGCAGTAGGGGAGGCCGGGGCGAGATGAGCATACGGGGTCAAATGAGACACTGAATTTTCTCTCAAAATATGTGGTTTTCGTTACTGTTCTTTTCAGGTATAACCAAAATAATGATATTGAATATCACGAAATAAAAGAATAGACTGAATAAATTAAATAAATTAAAAATAAAAACGATTGAAATTTCAATACCTGAATCCTGTTATTCGGTCATATTTTAAACAGAAAGAAAATTGTGAAAATAACAGATAATATTTTCAACCTAAGGTTTTTCGTAAAGTTCATTTATCGAACTTTAATGATGTCATGTATTCATACACATTTATTTAATAAAAACCGGTAATATTTAAGATTTGATCAAAATTGTGATTTGGGGCGAAATGAGCTAGGTTTATGGGGCGAGATGAGACACGCATGTCCTGCTTGTCACTGAGCGCTTTTAACCTTTTTATGGAGACGGCCGAAAAGTTTCTTTCAAGTGCAGAGTTGAAAAATATAAAATTGTTGCAATGGTGAGAACCTATAGAAGAAAAACTAACAGACAGTCATAGTCAGAAGTGTCTATGGCTGTGGCTGTAAAATCTGTGATGTAAAAGAATTTGAGTGTTAGAGCAGCTGCAATTGCTCACGAAGTTCCAAGAGCAACTTTAGCTCGTAAAGTTGAAAAATGTTTGCAAGAAGATGTTTTGGTGGAAATTTCTTGCAAAAAAGGTGAGTGATAGAAGTATGTGTATATATAATTGATGAAATGAGGTCTATCTATTATATCATAAGTCTTTGTTATTATACGATGTTAAGGTTAATTTCATTAATAAATTTTAGATGTTTTTGTAATTGCTATTTCAGCATTATTATTTTGTGTTCAGAAATTTAATTAAAATTCTTGTGTTCAAACTTAAAAAAAAGTTGAAATCTGTAGGACTGTGATTAGACTGTTAGAGGTTAAAAATTTTACGAGGTTACAATTCCTATTTTGTGTAAAAATACATAAAAGAATTGTATTAAACTGATCATTAATTGCATTTATACTTTCAAATATTTACAAACCCGTTCCCCTGAGTAATAAGACTAAATGATACCTACAAAATCACAAAAAAATAAACTTCTATTAACAAAAAATAATTAATAGTTAGCGTGTCTCATCTCGCCCCAATATATGCCTCGTCTCGCCCCAGAGCTGGGGCGAGATGAGACATATGCAAATTTTATAATTTACATATTTTTAAAGCAATTAATATTTTTAAAACACTTCGTCCTTCATAAAACTGATACCTGAAGGTTCCAATAATGTGAAGAACTACTTAGATTTTAAAAAAATTCTATAGATTGCAAATATTTCACTGAAAATTATTACTATTGCCATCTCGCCCCGGTCTCCCCTACTCGGCCGAAAAAGTGCTACTTAGGGTACTTGTATCACAAATAACTATTTTAATCATAAAACAGCCATACACTATCTTTATTTCACATTTTTTACTTTTTCGAGTTGTGTTCCCCTCGATTTTTCCTCTTTCTGAGAATAAAAGAAAACAAACATTATTCTATCCTATTTTAAAAAATCAGTTTAAATCGTTTCAAAATTCTTTCGAACATTTAATATTTAAAAATTTGATATTATGGATTTTTACGGTTTTTATGTTTTTAATATTAGGAAAAATATATAAAGTAAAAATAAGGAGAAGACAAAATTTGTTTGCAGGTTAAAAATTAATTTCTTGGTCTCAAGCAAAATTTTATACTAAATAAAATAATCAACATTCTTTGCCTTTTTTCAGACAATTAAGATTATTCACCATATTCGCCATTATTCAGTTTAATCAACGTGTACTTTTATCTTATTTTCAGAGCTCATCATGAAGAATTTTGGCGATACCGCTGATAATAAAAAGGGTTTCAATACCGCGATTAGAGGGAAATGTAGCAATACAAGAGGTCGGACTAGAAAACCTTTAGATTTGATCAGTCAGTAACTAACGATTTAGCGCTGCAATGTAATGTTTAAAAATAAACTGACGTTCATGAATGAATTCACTTTGTTATCAGGCTTCCGTTTTCGGTACCGATCGTGAGAGAACTCTTTTGTGTCAAGTGTTGGTTTTTTGGCTTTGGTGAAGGGAATCAGCGTGTGTGGATGCAGAAAGGGTAGTGAGTGCGGAGATCAGGGGTAAAGGAAGAAGGGTGAGTGAAGGTAAGGGTGTAAAGTGTGAAAGTAAGTTGTGAGAAAGGGAAATTGGAGCGCGTGAAGTTTTGAGGTTAGGAGTAGAAAATTAGTTGCGGGGTAAGGGGTACGCGAGTAAAGAGCGGGAAACGTCGCGGAATACTGGGTAAGGTAGGATACTAGGAGGCCGACAGTACGAAGCCCACAATCGGGCGCCAGAGGGCAGGTAAGTGATGAGACAAGAGGTGAGGTGGTTGAGAGCGCGGTTAGTGGGGAGAAGGGGACAGTAATTGACAGTACTGGTGAGGAGACGTTAGAAACGCCGACCAGGGTTTCGACGCCAGAGCGAAGGGATTCAGGTACGGGCCATCAACGCGGGAGGCCCTCTAACCTACAGTGCCTTAACAAGCTAGGCAGCGCGGGTTCGAATAGGAGTTTGGACGAA
>CAKNYM010012093.1:0-10900 GCA_932195095.1 Andricus curvator | reverse complement strand
AACTTTCGAGTTCGAACTGCTAATCTATAATAATAATAATAATAATATGTAGCAAGTTTGTAAGTGGGACTGTTACAAAAGGAAACGGAGAGGAATACCAGGTTTATGAATTTTTGGTAATGCATATATTCTCGGAGCAAATGTGTCATACGCTTTAAAATTGGATGCAATTTTTTGGTTGAAATATTTTTTGTCTTGCCAATTTTTGACTAGGTCATTAACTTTAGTTTGTTTCGCATTTTTTTGGATCTTTATTTAATAGTTTATAAGTAGTTTTGTCGGACAGCATAGCAGAAAGTTTGTCATCATAGTCACTTTTAAGCATTGCAACGGAAGTGTTACCTTTGTCTGCTTTGATAATTAAATTTTGAGTATTATTTTTGAGAAAAGTTTTAGTTGATGCAAAATCTGTAATTATTTGTTTCTGTAACTGATTCGGTGAGTTTGTGTGCAGGTGTTGTTGTTGACAGAAGTTATTTATGCAATTAACAACTCTTAATCGTGCTTTATTCCTGTCTTCCGCTTTTATGTTACGAATGTTAGACTCAAAATCAGCAATTAAGTGTTTAATATAAAGTGATTTCAATTTTTGTGACCCTAAATCCAATTTCACCATCATCATACAAATATTATTTTAACTGAGGGTCGATACAACTCCTTTCGTGAACATTCGCAATGAAAGTCAAACTATGAATTTGTTGATAAAATTTATCGAATAAATAAAAAATTTTGTCAATTTACACAATATCATTGCAAAGAGACGTTGCCAAGACATTTTTAACTGATGCTGCAAGAATTGAGTATATGCATTCAGAGGTTATGAAAATGTGCAGTTGTTTATAATAATTGTTTGAATAAATAACAATTTTTGTGTTAATTTGCAAAGTATGGTAGCAACGAATAATTCGCCAAACTTTTTTACTTGATTCCGTACAAGAAATTCAGTATTCATTTAGTAGTTGTGTAACTGTGCATTCATTTATACAAATTGTTTGAATAATTAGCCTTTGTTATAGATTTACAAAGTTCAATAGTAAAGAGTCATTGGTAAAACATTTTTGGTTGATTCTGCACAAACAAATTGAGTCTATTCATTCAGAGGTTGTGTAACTTTGCATTTGTTCATCAAAATTGATTAAACAGTTCTCAAGTATAGTATTATTTTCAACAAATAATTATCAAACTCTTGCATTTTATACCAATCCTGCAGATTTCAAGGAGCCAATCATTGCGAATACCAGAAAAATGAATGGCTCATTAATTACATTCTCATCAGAGAAGGTATTAGATTTGTGTAAAATTTGCCCCCCCCCCTTCCCCCCAGTTTTTGTCAAATGTCCACGTTTTGAGACACCCTGAACCCGAAAAACAGGTTTTCACGAAAGTTTATGTATTTATGTGTGTGTGTATGTAATAATGTGTGCATGTATGTATGTAATAATGTATGGATGTATGTATGTAATAATGTGTGGATGTATGTATGTTTGTCTCTCTGTGAGCACGATAACTTTCGAAAGAATTGACAGATTGGATTGGCCTTTGGTATACTCTTTGACTGCCCTAAAATGAAGGTCAAGTTCGTTAGCCAGCCATTTTGGATAAGAATTCAAAAAGTTAGAGCATTTTCAAAATTTTCAGACCACTTTTTTTTTAATTTGAAAATTCTATGGACGGCTGTTTGTAGTATTCAAAAAGGCTAACAATTCATCCTAATGACTTTTTTCGTTAGAAGAGAAATCACCAGAGTTATAGCATTTACAAGATTTAAAAGAACAAACAAAAATGAAAAATTTCAGCCAAACAACGCACGATATGAAAAAAGTCCAGAGGGGAAAAACGTTACGTTTTGAACACCCTACAAGATGTCATAGCAACTTTTTGAATTTTCTTAACAAATCGAAAATTCACATTTTGATCACACAAAAAAATAATGAAAAATCAAAAATTCCATTTTGCGGTCAAACTATACAAGATACGAAAAAAAATGAATTGACAAAAATTGTGCATTCAAAAAATGTCTACAAATTGGTTAATCAGTTTTTGATGGGATGGGTAGTTTTTGTATAAATTCGTAAAAAACAGCATTAAAAATAAAATAAAAAATTTTGGACAAACAACACAAGCCACGAAAAAAAATAAGACAAAATTTGTTCACACAAAAAATAGCTACAAATTTGTCATTAGTAATTTGTGTATAAGACGCGTAGTTTTTGTTTTAATCGTAAAAAATAACATGAGCAATGAGAATGTTCCCGCGCGGCGGGCAGATTTTTTATTTATAAGAAATTATAAACAATTTTTTAATGTATTATATGCACAAAAATAGCTTAGATTACTAATGAGCTTTAATTTTAAATGAAAATAAACGTCGAAATCAATGAAAAGTGTAGGCTAACATTTGATTTGTTACCCAAGTACTTTTTACCCGACTGGCATGGCGCGCAACGGTTTTAAAAACCGATTCCGGTATCGGAGATTTCACTTAAAGGAGTTCTGTTAGGGGTAATTATACGCTGCAAATAATGATCTACAATATTTATCTCAAAATATATATTTTTTCAATTTCTGGGTTAGAAAGTCACTATGGGTCGTTAAAGTTCAATTTTTAAAAATACGATTTTTTTCTATAAAGTCCGCAAATTTGGTCTCATATATGTCGAAAAACTTTCAAAATGTTCCTTAAAGTATCAATAACGACAACCAATAGTTCATAGGCTGCAAAAAAATGTTTAGTTATGTCTAATTCAGTCTTACTCTCTGTCTCATAGAGCGCCCGGTTAACACTTTGATGACGTCAAAGGTCACGCCAGTGACTGAGGTCAAGCAAAATGGGTAGTTTCCTTTCACTTCATACCCACTTGAGATCAGTTTGTGGGTGGAGACTGATTCAAAAGATTTAAGATGAAATAAAATGGAGATTACTTTATTTAATTCGAGAGGGAGGATAAAACAATAAGTGAATATACGTTTGGAAACATTTGGTAGACCTGAAAAGGAGCGATTGTTTTTCCGAGTTTTTTTTAGTTGGTGAAGGTTATGATTTTTCTAAGTAGACAGCTCGTCTACTTGATTTGATGGTCTATGGTGATGGGGTAATCGCAGGCATTGCTGTCACCTAATATGACCAGTCGTCGCCGGCAAGTAAAATGGATTACGTTTTTACTCACCATTTTGCACGTGGTGGTAGGTGCGGTAACTGGTGCGAACGAGGCTGCGTCCGGGAGTCCCGGGGGGGGGGGGGGTCTGAAAGTAACGGAGAAAATGTAGTTCGTAATGAAGCAGTGTGTGATCCAGTGGGATGTGTAGGTGTAGGTAGCCGTAAGAGTACAAGAGGTACCGATGGCGTCTTGTCTGCAGATGAATTCAATTTCATAATCTAGAGTGGAGGAGGGCACTCCAGACATGAGGGTGGTGTCCAAGGCAGCTGGGGGTGGTATTCGACAGCAATAATCCCCAGCATGCTAGTCAGTTTAGGAGAGAGCTCGTGCCCGATCGCCCGTTCGGGGTACTCCTCAGTGGGGAGTAACTCGGATACCTGGGGGGAGAGGAAACACGACGGATTGCTGGGGTTGAGATCTAGGTAAAATGGACGTGACGCCCGCTTGCGGTGACGCACTATGGGCGGTTTTATTGAATTTCGTCTGAAAATCGTAGAACTTTTTATAGGAATGATCTAGAGGGACAATTTTGTAAAAATTGAAGATAAATCTTTAGCAAATATAGGAAAAATATAGACAGAGTGTACAAACTCAATTTTGACCTCGAAAATCTATTTTCAAGTTAGCAATTTAAAAAAAAAATTATTTATCGAATACCACGAGCGTATAGATATTATGTTTTATATTATACATACTTTTTTAAATAGATTTTTGCATGCTGACTCCGAGTCCGGCCTGTAAACTAATGCAGAACTTCAGGATTCTGAGAAAAATGCGATTGTGTCTGCAATTTCAATCCTTGAAGGAATGCATTATTTCTATCAAAGCAAATTTCATCATTCGGAGTATTCAAAGGTTTCTGGGGTCGCTGAAATCAAATACGAGGTAAAAATGTCAAAATTTAAAATGGTTAACCCAATATGGCGGAACATGATTGTAAAAAAAACCATTTGACTAAAAATTGCTACACGGATATTTTTCGGGTATTATGGGTATTTATTTTTTCTGAAAATCGTTGGATCAAAAAATAATTCAACTTTGAAAAAAATAATAATCTGAAGTAAACAGTTATTTCTGTTCGACAGTCTTAATACAAAGATAGTTTGTTATAAGTTAAGTTAGAATACAAAACCAAGTATTGTTAGTGATTTCAATCCATACAAACATATACACACAAATACTCATTTGAACATAAAGTTACTAAGTTAAGTTATTTTTCAATCTTCGATTTGATTTTTTTCACATTATTTATGCCCTCCTTTCATAAAATAAATTTTTTAAATAATTGAAATTATTTTAAATTACGTAAAAAACTTCAACCGTAAATTCTTTTTTAATTGAAAGGGCGTATACGCTCAAATATAATCAAATTGAAATTTATTTGACTCAGTATATAAAAATATTTTAGTATGAAGATTAAAAAAAGTAGTGATTATAAGAAACGTGGTCATTCTTTTAGGAAAAGTAAAAACTGTGTTAATGCGGGAAGAAACACTGTGCAAATAAAAGAAGCCTCTACAGCAACTATTTATAGACGAGCTGAATGGTTCAATACGAATGAGGTGTACGGTTGCTTATAATTAAATATATTAAGGTAAATAATATTTAAATATATGTCTAGTGCTTATATACGAAGGTAATTTATACTTTTAGTGGAAATTATACATACAATGGGATATAGTAAACCTAACCTTAATTTGTATGTGACAGTCAGAAAAGGATTTGTCAACCTTTTACGAAGGCTGTATGATAAATATTGATAAAAAAGTGTTAATAATTTATTTGATGTTGTTATTCTTGGTTGAGTGACCTTCAGGTTTCATTGATAATTAAATAGTTTCCGCCCAATGCTCATTCTCCTTGAAGGTTTCTCTCTGTTTTTGAGTTTTATGTGCTCTCCTTTTCGTTGGAATGGGGGGTCAGGTAGTATCGTGACGCTTCTTTCGTTGAGCAGGCTCGGACCTTTTTGCTGGCAGTTTCGCATCAACCAAGGGGCAGGCAAGTGTAGCCATTGTTTTTGTTTGAACAAGTTAGACTCAAGTTTGCTTTTCTAGATATTTCAAGTACTTGAGTCCTTTAATTTAAAGTCAGTGTTTCTTTCATTTTTCGATTCCTTGTTCAGTGATTTCCCGGCTCGATCATCTTCTGGTGTTGTGGGAAGTGATGAGTCGGATGACATATTACTTCCGGTCGCGTCGAGATCGATCGTTCGGTGAACGATCGTGTTCGTAGCTTCCGGAGGCTACATCTTTGCTAATTTTCTAAAACAACCAAAACCTTTTTTTGGATACAAAGGGAGTGCCTTGTTGGATGGGTTCGGGGACACACATCTCGGATTACATTGACAAGGTATTTAGTAGTTAATCATAATCACAGTGATAAATTGTCTTGCATTCTGTTTGATTGACTTTAACCTGACCAGACGTGATTCCTTCGCTGCCCCACGCCAGTCCGTCATTAATTTACTAAAATTTTGGTCCTTCGAGCCGGATAGTGGGTTAGCGAGGAAGCATGAGCTCTCAGGCATGACAGGTTCACTTACTGACTGTGTGATTGTTCTCAACATTGCAAATGTCTCGAGATAGGATCTCAGGCATGACAACCATACTGCTGGTGGATTGTTTGCAACATTGCGAACGCCTCGAGACAGGCTCTCAGGCATGATAAACGTACTTATTGACTGTGTGATTGTTTGCAACATTGCAAACGCCTCGAGACAGGCTCTCAGGCATGACAAACTTACTTACTGACTGTGTGATTTGTTTGCAACATTGCAAACGCCTCGAGACAGGCTATCAGGCATGACAAACTTACTTATTGACTGTGTGATTGTTTGCAACATTGCAAGCCCCTCGTGACCAGCTCTCAGGCATGACAGACATATTGATTGTGGATTTGTTGCAACATTGCAAGCACCGTGAGACAGGCTCTCAGGCATGACTAACTTATTTCCCATGACAGTTTATGTATTTTGTCTTGTTGTTTTGTTATTTAATTTTGCTTAAATCTTGATTAAATTTTTGTAAGCCAACTTCGAATTTGTTTCCCCGGGTCTCCGCATTGCATGGGAGGTTATATACTCTCTTTCTTGCCTTCTCATTTTCTGTTGTTCGATGTTCGTAAAATGAAATCCCTGACTGGGGTTCTATCTTGCCATTAAGATTGGTTGCAGGTCCACAAACGTTACACAGTTTATGAAGATTCATGAACATATCTCGTGAGATTCTTGGACCTTTTGAAAAGCAAATTATTATTAGTAACTTCGATCAGACATATAAAGAACCATCTTCTCACAGTTCTGAAATTCAAGTGTTCCTGCAACAGCGAATTCGAGCACTTAATGCTACCGAAACATTGTTTACGCCAATGAGTGATTACAGGGGCAGGTGCATCGCTTCAGGCTGGAACGCCTAGCCGGGCTCGAGGATGAAGTGGCGGTTCTTAACTAAATCTGTCAATCTATCTTGTGCTGCTTGCAACCCAAACCTGTACAACGGTCATTGTCAAGAGTGGCATAATCATGATGCTGCTGATAGGCTTCAAACTGCGATTCGACTATGTTTATGCTCTAATGGTCACCAGATCACTAGGTCATTGGACATTGGTCTATGCTAAAACCAGCATCATATCACACTTCATGAAGACATGACTCTTAAAAGGCCATCGACTGAGAACTCGGACCCTTTAACCACTAAGAAATTTCGTTTGTATTCGTAGTCTGATTATTCGGCCTCTTTCTGACAAGTTCTGCTTGCTACATCACAAGTCGCTGTAAAGACCTCGGATGGACACCAACTTCGAACAAGCCGTCCTCGACCCTGGCTCTGAGAGCAGTTCTTCATCCCGCCAATTAATTCGCCACCTTGGTTCACCACAACAGGCGATCAATATTTCCATCAGCACAGTTAAAAATAAACCAATCGAGATTGCTCCTAGACGTGTGACTATTCCTTTTGAATCTCGGCAATCATTGTTACTTATCGAAGTGAATGCTCTTATCCTTCACGATCTTGATGTGATCACTCCATCGGAGAAAATTGTCGATAGAAATTGGCATCATATCCAGGGGCTTCGCTATACCGGATCCAAAGTTAATTGTATCCAAACTCACCGATGTGTTCTTAGGCGCCGTTGTTTTCGGCTGACTTCTTCTAGATATAATTTGTCAAGGATCACGAAAGGTTCCGGTCGCCTTTCGATCCGTTCTCGAGTGTTTTGTAATTGGTCCAGTCGGATTTTCTACATCTTCAGATGAATCGGACCATTCCAGAACCGTGATTACCTTGAGTGTTCGCCAAAGGGACAACCTTGCTAGCATCCTGAAACGATTCTGGGAATAAGAGGAAGTCATCGTGGCTCAGACGGTATCGTGATTGTCTTATGTTCCAACACTGCAGCCCTGGCAGCCACGCTGGCGCGGGTTCGATTCCCAAAGCAGGAAGCGAGGCTGGATGTGATTTTCTGAAAGCTTCGCTTCTTTCCCTTGGTATACACAGATACCCTACAGTCTATAATTAACTCTATAGTGACATGGCTAATGGCCCTGGTAGTTAATGCGTCTATAAATATTCAATCAATAATAAAAAATAAAAAATGACTTTGCTACCGTCTTGATGCGATGGGGATTCCCTCGAAACATCTGATGTATCGCCAGATCAGAGTTGACGAAAGAGATGTCGAGCTTCAACGTATTGTTTGGAGGCAACCAGGAGCGAACGAAGATAGTCATTATCAACTTCGTACTCTAACCTACGGAATGTCATGCGCTCTATATCTGGTAATTCGATTCGAAAAAATGTATGTTGATGACCTATTATCAGGCGCGAGTGATGAAGTTTCTGCCATTAAACTTCGATATTAACTGATTCAGCCGTTGAAATCTGGAGAGTGGCATAGACTGCGCACAAATTGGCTGCAGTTCGAGACCGAGGGCCCAGCTAATGCTTTGGGAGTACTCTGGGATCCTGTATCGGACGAATTTCGATTCAAAGCACCAGTAATCGACTCCACTTTCTAATCATTTACTCCAAAGATGGCAAACATTTCAGATGAATGGACTGTTCCGAAATGTAATCTTCAAATTGGAGATGTCGTGTTGATTGTCAACCCTTCTCTACTTCAACATGAGACATGGCCTTTAGGACGGATAACCAATGTTAGTACCGGACAGGATGGACTAGTGTGATCTGCCCCTCTTAAAACTTATTTTGGGACCTTCCGTCGCTCCATTATCAAATCATGTTGGTTACCAGTCGTGCGCTGATTCCATGCGGCCAATCGTGCCATGGCGGGCGGAACTGAATTTTGTTTACTTTCATACATGGAAATTTATTGTGTGCTTCATGCCGGGCGGCACTAAACTCTTGACCTTCATACGTGGATTTTTTTTCGTTCAGCGAAGGAGGCGGGCGGGAAGTTATTAATTTATTTGATTTTGTTATTCTTGGTTGAGTGACCTTCAGGTAGCGTGACGCTTCTTTCGTTGAGCAGGCTGGGACCTTTTTGCTGGCAGTTTAGCCTCAACCAAGGTGCAGGCAAGTGTAGCCATTGTTTTTGTTTGAACAAGTTAGACTCAAGTGTGCTTTTCTAGATATTTCACGTACTTGAGTCCTTTAATTTAAAGTCAGTGTTTCTTTCATGTTCCGATTCCTTGTTCAGTGATTTCCCGGCTCGATCATCTTCTGGTGTTGTGGGAAGTGACGAGTCGGATGACATATTACTTCCGGTCGCTTCGGGGTCGATCGTTCGGTGAACGATCGTGGTCGTAGCTTCCGGAGGCTGGATAGTTTCTTGTAGTAAATAACTACAAGTGTGGGCTCACCGCAATTTTTCTAAAACAACCAAAACCTTTTTTTGGATACCAAGGGAGTGCCTTGTTGGATAGGTTCAGGGACTCATATCTCGGATTACATTGACAAGGTATTTAGTAGTTAATAATAATCACAGTGATAAATTGTCTTGCATTCTGTTTGATTGACTTTAACCTGACCAGACGTGATTCCTTCGCTGCCCCACGCCAGTCGGTCATTAATTTACTAACAAAAAGTTTGAAAAATATATTTTGTTATGTTTACACGGTATAAATGGCACTTTATACTTATTAACAAAATTTCTTTTCTTGAAATTCGTATCTCATTGACAGAGAGTCAGACTCGGCTCGGTGCTGCCATCTAAGATTAGTTTGGCATCATGAACCTCATTGCACGCCACATTACTTCCGCCATTTTGAATCTTGACTTCTGATTTGAAATTAGCGACCCGAAAAACATCCGTGTATCAATGTTTATTCATATATATATATACACTCTAGGATACCGGGCGACCTCTCAGAGTATCAGCCTTATCCTTGCACGCGGGACTCTACAAGGATGGACTAACCCTTTTCCCTAGCTGCTCGTGGGAACAACAATGACAACACCAAACATAGTTGTAGGAAGTGCGGTTCAAAAAAATCGAACGCGCAGGGCTCCCGACAATGGGTCGGACAACAATGCCGACTACCCTAGAGTTGGGGGAGCCACTCAAGACGGAGTCAATGCGATTGACCAGCAGAATCTCATTACTTCTAGGTGGATGGATCGACTCAGGGACGACCTGCTGGAGTGCTATGATACCAGTATAGCCCCTGAACGAAAAGGTTACATGGCGCGACTGCATGCTCTGTGGTGCGAGAAACACCCAGAGCTCTCGGATTTTTCGCAAAAACGTCTGCGAAACTGTGCCGAGGACCTCCGGAAAAGGGGTTATATAAGCGAAGCGCGTACACAACCGCAGCCAGAACAAGCCGGCAACAGAGAAAGAGAGGCGACACTGAGACCAACCTCGAACAGGCATCCAATAGAGGAAGAACGATGCTTCAAGACCCGGAGAAACATCAACATTCAGATTTCTCCCAAGCCCAAAGATCTGACTGTACTGGATCATGAGCTTCGTGGAGATTTTTCCAAAGAATCCGACCTCTGGACTATCATTTGTAGTGTGTACAATGCAGCGAGAACTTTGGCAGATGCAAACCGTAAAACAAATCCAACTGTTGATCATAAGACCAAAAGACGAATACATCAACTTAGCACAAAGATAGGCTGGGCAAGACAGTACGCGTCCCGCATTCAGTGTGTGATTGACTACATAACATCTGGCAGGACTTTCACTCCCAAGGTTCGACAGTTCGCGCGCGAACTGCGGATCCGTCATCACACACTCAACAAGTCAAAGCTACTGACCACCAGGAAGCATATTGTTGACAGAATACGACTACTATCTAACGCTAGGAGAAGTCTAGAGCGGAGAGAGAGGTGGGTCAGAGAAAATCAACAGTTTTTGTCTGAACCATCTCGACTCTTTCAAGAACCTCCAGTTACTGTCGACCATCCGCCCAAAACAGAAGAGGTCGAAGCATTTTGGAGAGAAGTCTACGAAGTCCAACATCCACTTGAAGAAGGCTCAAGAACCTAAATAGCTTCAAGGAGCTGTGCAATGCCCTCATAACAGCGGAGGAGGAATGCCCACGTATCACTACCGAGGAGGTGAAAAACGTATTAAGAGGCATGAAGAACTATTCCGCTCCGGGACCAGATGGTATCAAGACCTTCTGGTGGAAGAAGTTTCCTTCAACCCACCAGCATCTGGCCCGAATTTTCACCTCATATCTAAAGTCGGAAGAGCCTATTCCGGGGCGGTTGGTGGAAGGGCGCCCAGTGCTCCTGCCGAAGACGGGCAACTTAGCTGACCCTAAGAATTAC
>CAKNYM010012092.1:0-13343 GCA_932195095.1 Andricus curvator | reverse complement strand
AATTCTCTTGAATTTTGTATCATTCTCATGAATTCAGTATAATTCTCTTGAATTATGTAAAATTCTCTTGAATTCAGTAGCACTATTTTAAGTTTGGCAGAACTCTCTTCAATTCAGCAGAATTCTCTAACGTTCGGCAGAATTCTCTTGAAATCAACAGCATTCTCTTGAATAATGTAGAATTCTCCTGAATTCAATACAATTTCCTTGAATTTATCATAATTCTCTGGAATTCTGTAAAAATATCTCGTAAATTCAGTTGAATTATGTAGAATTCTCTTGAATTATGTAGGATTCTCTTAAACTTTGTTTAATTGCCTTAAATTCAGTAGAATTCTCCTAGGTTTGGCAGAATTCTCTTGAATTTAGTCAAATTATCCTGCTTTCTTTCGTATTTAGCATAATATTCTTGAAATCAGCAAATTTCTTTCGAATTCAACAGAATTCTCTAGAGTTAGGCAGAATTCCCTTGAATTAATCATAATTCTGTGGAATTGTATAAATATCTCGTGAATACCGTAGAATTCTCTTTATTTATGCATTCTCTTAAAATCTGTATAATTCTCTTGAAGTCTGTAGAATTCTCTTCAATTCAGTAGCATTCTCTTACATTTGGCAGAATTCTATTGAGTTGAACAGAATTCTCTTGAGATCGGCAGAATTCTCGTGCAATCTGTAGAATTCCCTTGAACACTTTTGAACTCATTACAAATGTTTAAAAACTTCTAAATTCATTAGAATAAGCTTTGATTTTTTTTTAATTCATTAGTCTTTCCAATTTTGATTGTTGTGAACGTTACAAGAAATGCCAATGAAATTCCATTGAAAAAATGCGACACGCAAGAGTCATAATTAAATGCTTGATGATTTCAGTGCAGTACGGAAATCAAGAGAGCTCTACTCAGTTCAAGAGAATTCTACAGATTGCACGAGAATTCTGTCGATCTCAAGAGAGAATTCTACTAAATTCAAGAGAATTCTACTGAATTTACGAGATATTTTTACAGAATTCCAGAGAATTATGATAAATTCAAGGAAATTCTACTGAATTCAGGAGAATTCTACATCATTCAAGAGAAAGCTGTTGATCTCAAGAGAATTCTGCCGAACGTTAAAGAATTCTGCTGAATTGAAGAGAGTTCTGACAAACTTAAAAGAGTGCTACTGAATTCAAGAGAATTTTATATAATTCAAGAGAATTATACTGAATTCATGAGAATGATACAAAATTCAAGAGAATTACACTGAATTCAAAAGAATTCTGCTGAAATCAGAAGAATTCTACAGAGTTAGAAAGAATTTCGCTGATTTTAAGAAAATTCTGCGGAATTCAAGAGAATTCTTCAGAATTCAGGAGAATTCCACTGAGTTCACAAAATTCAAGGGAATTTACAGAATTCATGAGAATTTTGTCTAATTTGGCTGATTGTGAAAAATATTTTTTGCCATTTTTGTATCTCGTTGACGTGTGAAGTTACACCGGAGAGTCACAAGCGAACGGAGGAGAAATTATACGAACTGAACTTGGTTATGCACACACTCTTGTCGACGGCACATGGACTGTCGACTTTCTAACGCGTGCTTCTGATTGGTTAATTGTTAATTACTCGGCAATTATTAACTTTAGCAAAAAAATTTTATAATTATTTTCGACGCCATTTTTTTTAGAATTCAAAAATACAAAAAAGTTGTTCGAATACTGGGACACGCTGTATATTCACACTATACAGGGTGTCCATGTATTCAAAATACATATTTATATTTTCTGATTCCTTCCCAGATAACAAAATGCGAGCAATATGCGACGCATATCGCTCGCATGTCGTGCGGGTCACGCGTGCGACGCATATCGCTCGCACGTCGTGATTAGTTATGATCTAAAAATAATAAATTATGTAATATTAATATTTTTATACGTCCAATAAACCAAAGAGCCCATTTTCTCGGTCGTAAAATCTGGGAAAAGTCAATAAATTATTTTGCTTTACCATAAAAAAGATAGGTTAGGTTTATCTTACTGGTTATATATTTTTTCGATTGTACTTACCACAAGTCTATTAATTTTCGGAATACCGGATATAAAAGACGATAGTAACATTCTTCGGCAGATGCCAAAAGATGCTGAAAACTCTTTTACTGACTTTTACAAAAACCAACGACGGTCAGGCGTCATCAAGTTGATAGCGTGTGTGAACAGTAGACTGTCGTGTAGAAGGAAAACGAACCTGACGTACGGAGACGGAGATATTATATATTACACGACGCGCCACTGATCCGCGCGTTTTACAAATATTCAAATTCGCACATATACTAATTCTATGTGATTTTGATGTCGGAAATTAAAATTTATGTGAACATAAATTAAATTTTTAACTGCATATCATTTTTAATATTATTCGATCATTCTTCATAAATATTACAAATTAAAAGTGCAAAGAAAAAATAAATTTCACTTGAAATTTATTTGCGATTAGAATTATTGAAATTTTTTAATTTATACCAATGTATGTAATTTAAAAACAAGTTGAAAAATAAATTCAATTGATTAAGAAATTTTTTAAATATAAGTTAATTTTCACGCATCTTCATGATGACGAAATGCGACTCATGAAGCTCGCAGCATGTGCCCATGTTCCGTGCTAGCGAAATGCGACTAATAATGCTCGCAGCTAAGTGACCATCATATATTGCTGGCGAGATGCACGCGTTCTCGCACGCATTGCATGAGAATCACAATAACGCTTTACTTTAAAACTTAAAGGCTATGTCTCACATGATTTACTCTGGTGTTACTGAATTGATTAGTGAAAAGTCCGGAATCACTGATTAATCAGTGAAATGTCCAACTTCTATTTCAATCACCCAGATAACAATCCGTGCGACGCACGTCACTCTCATTTCGTGATTCTCATGCAATGCGTGCGAGAACGCGTGCATCTCGCCAACAATATATGATGGTCACTTAGCTGCGAGCGTCATGAGTCGCATTTCGCTAGCACGGAACATGGGCACATGCTGCGAGCTTTATGAGTCGCATGTCGTCATCATGAAGATGCGTGAAAATTAACTTATATTAAAAAAATTTCTTAATCAATTGAATCTATTTTTCAACTTGTTTTTAAATTACATACATTGGTATAAATTACAAAATTTCAATAATTCTAATCGCAAAAGAATTTAAAGTGAAATTTATTTTTTCTTTGCACTTTTAATTTCTAATATTCATGAAGAATGATTAAATAATATTAAAAATGATATGCAGTTGAAAATTTAATTTATGTTCACATAAATTTTAATTTCCGACATCAAAATCACATAGAATTAGTATATGTGCTAATTTGAATATTTGTAAAACGCGCGGATCAGTGGCGCGTCGCGTAATATATATTATCTCCGTCTCCGTTCGTCAGGTTCGTTTTCCTTCTACACGACAGTCTACTGTTCATACACGCTATCAACTTGATGATGCCTGACCATCGTTGGTTTTTGTAAAAGTCAGTAAAAGTGTTTTCAGCATCTTTTGGCATCTGTCGAAGAATTTTACTATCGTGTTTTATATCCGGCATTCCGAAAATTAATAGACTTGTGGTAAGTACAATCGAAAAAATATATAACCAGTAAGTAAACCTAACCTATCTTTTTTATGGTAAAGCAGAATAATTTACTGACTTTTCCCAGATTTTACGACCGACAAAATGGGCTCTTTGGTTTATTGGACGTATAAAAATATTAATGTTACATAATTTATTATTTTTAGAGCATAACTAATCACGACGTGCGAGCGATATGCGACGCACGCGTGACCCGCACGACATGCGAGCGATATGCGTCTCAATTGATGACACATATGTCTGCGTTGGTGAGTGCATCTCGTGCGTTTTGATCGGCATGACGTGCGTGCATAATGCGTCGCATATTGCTCGCATTTTGTTATCTGGGCAGTGAATTTTTCACTGATTCATATTTAGAGAGTTGCTTTATGTAACCGAAAATAAGTAACTGGCTTTGATAGACATTTTCAATCATCTTTTTCCCAAGTGTTTTCAGTAGTTTTTTGACTGAAGAATCTAAACTAGCGTGTTATTTTTTGACGGGAGATGTTTACGAGCTTCTAGAAAAGTGTGAATTGTTTAAAATTTACTATCTTGGTTTCTATAAGCGAAAATAAGGAACTAGTTTTGACAGACATCAACAATCGTCTTTTACCCAATTTTTTTCAATAGTTTTTCGTCTATAGAATCCAATGAAGAGAGCCTGGTTTTGATGGGAGACATTCACGAGCTTAAAAAATTGCTTAGTATGTAAAATTTACAATCTTGGTTTTTGTAACCGAAAAGAACTAACTAGCTTCGAAAGACATTTTCAATCGTTGAAAAGGTGTATAAAAGCCAGTTTCTTATTTTCGCTTATAAAAACCAAGACAGTAAATGTTAAACAATTCACACTATTCTAGAAGCGGTTAAAGAAAGCAAGATTGTAAATGTTAAATACCAAGCAATTTTTTTGAAGCTTGTGATAGTAAATTTTTTAACAATTCACACTTCTCTGAAAGCTCGTAAACTTCTCCCGTCGAAAAAGAACACGCTTGTTTGGATTCTCCAGTCGAAAAACTACTGAAAAAACTTAGGGAAAAGACGATTGGAAATGTCTATCAAAGCCAGTTCCTTATTTTCGGTTATAAAAAGCAAGACTAAATGTTTTTAAATTCCAAAGGATTCAGTGTTTGCTCTCATTGCTTCAAAGTTTTCAAAAATTCTTCAAGTGAATTCAGAACTTTTGAGGGGAATTCTACGCAATTCGAGAGAATTCCGCAGAATTCAAATAACGATTACATCTTCATTCAGCGGTAGTTAAGCCGTCGAAATAACTTGACTAATTTAGAAAGAATTAGGAATAGTGCTATGGTTTTAGTAGAATCCTGAAGAATTCAGGGGAATTTGTAGAATTTATGAGCCTTTCAATTACGAATAATGCAATATGTATTATCGTAGCTTAAAAAGTATTTAAAAATGTTTTGAATAATTTGAAAGTATTGAATGTAGTTCTAAAGAATTTGACAGAATTGTGTGTAATTCAAATAAAGGGTTTATCTGCCTTCAGCCGTACCTACGCCGCCTCCCTAACTTGACTAATTGGGAAATAATTAGGAAAAGTGCTATGATTTTATTAGAATTCAGAACAATTCTGAAGAATTTATAGGATTTATGAGTTTTTCTACATATTCTAAACTGTTGATTGCGTATTTTCATAGTGTGAAAAGTATTTAAAATTCTTTAAATTAATTCTAAAGCGTTGGAAGGTATTCCACAGAATTCGTGACAACTTTGCGGAATTCGAAAGACGAGTACATCTTCATTCACTGGTATAGAATGGCATTTAAAAAAGTAGACACTTCAATGCCTTGAAATGCGTAATAATTGCATTTTTGTCCGAAATGCCATTAAATGCGTTTTATGGCTTGAATCTTGTCTCGTTCCAATCATTTTCAATGCGCACAAATGAAAAGGCATTAAACTGACGTCATGGTAATACTGTTAAGTGAATTGGCGTTAATGCTATTTAATGCGTTTCGCCGAGCCACCCACTTGAATGCCATACAATGCCTTTCATGACACAAAGTATTGAAGTGGGTTAATGCCATTTAATGCGGTTCGCCGAGCCACCCACTTGAATGCCATACAATGTCTTTCATGACACAAAGTATTGAATCGGGTTAATGTCATTCAATGCTGTTTCGAGATCTTTTCAGTTGAATGCCATACAATGCCTTCTGCGGCAGATTGCATTGAGAAGGCTAATGCCATTTAAGAAGAATAGGAACCATATAGGTACTGAGGAACAGACGCGAAAGTGATATAGTAGCCGAAAAGTGAGCATGGTCATTGTATTTCGTTGTGGAACATTCTCGCATTTTGATACTTTTTAGTGATAACTGCAAGATGTTCGCGTATGTGCTTTTACTCTCGCGAAACGTTTCAACAAAAGTTCATACGTCAAGAATAAAAAATGTGATGCCGCGAAGCATTCGCCAACGAAAAAATACCACATCCTCGTCTCTCTGAATAACGGCGGAAAGGCCGACATACAGGAGGGAGTAATATTAAAATCAGCGGGTAAGTTGAAAAGCACTAAGAAACGTTTGTCTGGTCCTAAATTTTTATAATTGTAAAAAAGTTTTTTTTTGAAAATTGTTTAGTTTGCTTTTTTCATAATTATTCCGTTATGTAGCATATACTCAGTTTCCTTCATTTCAATGCCATTAAATGCCTTTTCATTAACTTCACATTCATGCCAATGCCTTTTCATACTGTTCATTTTAAGTTTTTATTTTAATGCGTTTCATTGCGCCTTGCGCATTAATAAGCATTCAGACAAAAATGCAATTAAAACGCATTGAAACGTTCCAATGCGTTCCAATGAACTCCTTGTTACCGGGTAAGCCGTCGTCTTAACTTGACTTATTGGTTAAGACTTACGAAATTTGCGATGGATTTAGTAGAATTCAGCGAATTCAGAGGAATTTGGACAATTAAAAATCTTTAAATTTCAAATAATTTAATCTGTATTCTTATAGGTTGAAAAGTGATCAAAGCTCTTCAAATTATTTAAAAAAAAAACATTTTGAAGTGAATTCTACAAAATTCGTGAGAATTCTGCGGGATTTAATTAACAAGTACATCTTCATTCACTGCTAGCTGCAGTCGACTAACTAGACTAATTGTGAAAGAATTAGAAACACTGCAATGATTGTATCAAACTTCGGAGAATTCGGAGGAATTTACAGCATTTGAAAGGTTGTGTATGCAAAACCGGTACCGGTAAAAAAAATTGTCAGTACCGGTAAAAAAAAGTTTGTCGGTAGCTGTAATCAAAATTGTCGATAGAGCTTAAACTGCCGGCAAAAATATAAAAAAATTTATTTTTCTCCCATGTGTTTATTGCTACTGTTTGATCCTCAATATCAGCCATCTTGCTGGTTGACGTCACAGACCAAAAAAATTAGAAAATGTTAGGGGTAAGACTGAACTTATTTCTGTGATTCATCACAGAAGACGAATTAGAGAGATGCAGGGATAGGGCTTTGACCAACATTATTTCTGCGACTAGTCACAGGGGTGCCTTGCGCCCAGTGATGCTAATAGACCGCGACTTTTTCAACTGCGCAAGCGTTGCATTGGAAGGGGAAAGCCACGTTATTGGCCATAATACGCGCGCTTATTTTAAATGCTTCAAATTTACACAAATATGGTGAAGGACTGAAAATAAGGAATAATGGTACTTTTAGTTTTGAGTCGAGAAATTATATTAATTTATGTCAATATGGTTCATATATATTACTGCAATAAGTATAAGTTATTGCATTAGGTTATATAATATAATAGTATATACATATATTTTATGCAATTTTTAGGTCCAAAAATGTGTATCTTGTTGATATTTTTTTATTTTTCACTTCAGGGAAGAATATTAGATTTTATTATTTATCTTTTATATTATTTGACTTCTAGATTTTTTAAAATATTTTTTGCGGGGTAAGGGTCTGATTGAAAAAAATATATTTGACACTATTTGACCCAGAGTTGATTATAGCGGAACTGATAGCTTCTAATCAACTAAGACCGTGATATATCCTGTTATCGCAGAAAATCACGGATCAGGAGGAGAAAACCTCGAAACAAAATTATAATAAAAAATCGAAAAAGAACTTTTTAACTTCAATTTTAATACACATTATACACACCGTTAGTCAAAATAAGGTTTTTTTTCAAATTTAAAAAATTTGAACTTCAGGGCAGTTCATTTACGATTTTTAGACAAACTTTGATATTTTAATCGAATATTAAGTACATTACATTTTCCATAGTAATAATAATAAAATACGGTATTATCATGGATCTTATAGTTAATGCAGTAATATATATGAACCATATTAGCATACATTATTATAATTTCTCGACTTGAAAATAAAAATGAATTTGAAGCATTTAAAATAAGCGCGCGTATTACGGTCAATAGCGTGGCTTTCCCCTTCCAATGCAACGCTTGCGCAGTTGAAAAAGTCGCGGTCTATTAGCATCACTGCTTGCGCCCCCAAGAGATATTGAAAAGGGGTAGTTGTTTGACCAACAATATTTCTATGACCAGTCACAGGGGCACCATCCAGCCGCCACAAGCTGTTGGAAGGGGTTAATTTCATGAATTCCTTGAATTTCGTTAATTCCCTGAATTCTGTGAATTTCTTGAATTCCGTGCATTCAGTGAATTCCTTGAATTTACGGTTCAAAAACCGGTAAAAAAAATTTTCGGTACCGGTAATTTTTTTAGCGGTACCGACAGTGTGAATTCCACGAATTCTTTGAATTTCGTGACTTCTTGGAATTCCGTGAATTCTTTGAATTCTGTGAATTCCATAAATTCCGTGAATTCCATAAATTCCATGTGTTCCGTGAATTCCATGAATTTCGCGAAATCCATGAATTCCATGAATTCTATGAATTCCCTTTCGTCAACTCCGTTAATTCCATGAATTCTTTGAATTCCATGAACTGCTTACGTTCCATGAATTCCTTAAATTCCGTAAATTCCTTGAATTCCATAAATTCCTTGAATTTCATGTACGGTTCAAAAACCGGTGCCGACAATTTTTTTTACCCGTACCGACAGTTTATACACTTCGTATTTAAAAGTCTTGAAAATCTAAATAATTCAATGTATTCAAAAGTGTTTAGGGTAATTCAAAAATGTTAAAGTAATTATTTCTACAGAACTAGAAGGAATTCTGCGGAATGCTAAGAATTGCTACGAAATGCTACGAAAAATATACTTTTTAATTTTCGAATCTCGTTTAAGCGTGAAGTTGCACCAAAGAGTCAAAACCTCCTACAAAAATAAACGGAGAGGAAATTATACGTTCTGAACTTGTATTCTCACACACTCTTAGCGATTGCGCATGGACTGTCGGCTATCTAACGCATGTTTTTGATTGGATAACCTGTAATTGCTAATTACTCAGTAATTATGCATTTAATCCAATTTTTTTATTGATCATTTTCTACTCAGTTCTTCACAAGGAATCAGAAAATATAAATATGTATTTTGAATACATGGACACCCTGTATATAAACTATATACAGGGTGTTTTTTTTAACTTGAGACAACGAAATATCTCAAAAAATACGCATCCTACGGAAAAAATGTCTGGATAAAAACTTTTTATTTTCGAGGGGGAAAAAATATTTGCTAAAATTTACCCAACCTTCACCCCCACTGGAGGCAGGGGTGGGGGTAACTTTGTAATTTCAAATGGCAACCCCAATTTTTTATCAGAGATTCAGATTCTACTTTACGAAATACGTAAGTTTTATTCGGAAAATTTGTTTCGATTCGCGATAGATGGCGCTGCAATTGCGAAAAATGAAATTGTTGACACTACTTTTAGCTCTACCCAGGAATAACGACGCGGACGTAGTAGTTGTCTATTCCCTTCGGGGTGCTTAATTTCGGTGAGTCCCCTTGCCTCTCCCCATCCATCCGGGTGCTTGATTTCGGTGAGTCCCCTTGCCTCTCACCACAGGGATGCTTGATTTCGATTAATTATTTTACAATAAGTGATCAAATTGGTGTCCTCGCACTTCGATGCACTTGTTAATCCGAGCTTCGAAAGATTCCACACAACTGCGAATTGTGTCTGGTGATATTTGTGCACAAGCAGACCTGATTCGCTCGATCATGTTATCACGAGTTGTGGGCACTTCTTGATACACGCGATTCTTTAGATAACCCCACAAATAGAAATCCGGCGCCGTAAGATCTGGCGATCTGGCAGGCCAATTTACTGGACCTCCTCTACCGATCCATCGTCCATTGAATTCGCGATTGAGTACTTCCCTCGCGATTGCCGCATAATGTGCTGGACAACCGTCATGTTGAAACCACATGTTGTGTCGCACTTCCAAGCTTAGGTCTTCCAGCAATATTGGAAGTTGATTTTCTAAAAAGTTACGATATTTTTCACCGTTCAAATTTCCATCAATAAAATACGGACCGATAAGTTGATCACCAATTATTCCACACCAAACGTTCACGGACCATGAACGCTAATGCTCAACTTCACGCAACCAATGTGGATTTTCTGCACTCCAATAATGCATGTTGTGCCGATTAACGTTACCATGGTTTGTGAAAGACGACTCGTCTGTGAAGAGTACTCGAAAAAAGAAATTCGGGTTTCCTTGTATCTGCTGAACCGCCCATTGACAAAATGTCACTCGGTTCTGAAAATCATTGCCATGAAGTTCTTGATGCAGTGAAATATAATACGGATGATAATTATTACGTTTTAATACCTTCCAAACACTGGATAGAGACATTCCGGAATCGCGGCTTAGTTGTCGAGTACTAACATGAGGGTCATGAGTGACTGCAGCTAAAATTGCAATTTCATTATCAACTCCAGTAACTGTTACTTGACGCTTTCTTTTTTTCGGTTGTACACTTCCGTCAGTGATGAAGTTTCGGACAACCCGGTAAAAAGAAGCGCGTGAAGGAACACTTTCTGGAAAGCGTTGAGCATAAAGCGTGAGAGCATCATTGATATTCCTGCCACTTTCTCCATAAATGAGAATCATTTCAATCTTCTGTTGCTGAGATAGAATTTCCATTGTAAAAGTAATGAAGTAAGGTAATGAGGAAATACAACGACACCCAAACCAACTCAAACGAACGTAACCAACAACAATAACCCAAACGAAAGCAACCAACACACACAAATCAAATGAACACAATCAACCTTCCTAATGAATAAACGTTACGCACAGACAGACGCGGTTATCGCTCGGCCGGAATGACGTCGACGATTGTAGACAGTGGAGACTCGATGATATGTAATGTCTACATCCAAAATCGACTGTCGTCAACCAACTGCATTCGGGAATGGTTTTCGACAGTTTTATCACTTTTACTGTCCCGTTGCCAAAAGTTCAAGCACCTCGATGGATGGTGAGAGGCAAGGGGACTCACCGAAATTAAGCATCCCGAAGGGAATAGACAACTACTACGTCCGCGTCGTTATTCCTGGGTAGAGCTAAAAGTAGTGTCAACAATTTCATTTTTCGCAATTGCAGCGCCATCTATCGCGAATCGAAACAAATTTTCCGAATAAAACTTACGTATTTCGTAAAGGAGAATCTGAATCTGTGATAAAAAATTGGAGTCGCCATTTGAAATTACAAAGTTACCCCCACCCCTGCCTCCTGTGGGGGTGGGGTTGGGGTAAATTTTAGCAAATCTTTTTTCCCCTCGAAAATAAAAAGTTGTTATTCCAGACATTTTTTCCGTAGGATGCGTATTTTTTGAGATATTTCGTTGTCTCAAGTTTAAAAAAACACCCTGTATAATAATCCCGCCTGGGGCAGATTAAAGCAGTGGATGAAAGTAGAAACTTATGAGAGTGAAAGAGACGGATAGATCTATTTATCTCTTTCACTCTCATAAGTTTCTGCTTTCATCTGCCAGGAGAGTCCACCATGAGACTCCAATCAAAGATATTTGTTTCGCAGGTGAAACTCGAACAAACCTCTCTTTCTATCTTTATACGTTAGAAAAAGAGGTCCGTTCGACACGCTATCGGAGTCCAACTGCCGAAGACGATCGTACGAATCTTGCTACCATGTGATGTAGACAAGGAGGTGCGATTGAATTCGAAACAAGGATTTCGAAACCTCTCTTTCTATCGTGTGAGGTAGACAGAGAGGATCCGTTATTGTTCGAACGACAAGTCATAATCATCGTTTTATTACTATCAGCCATTCTCTATTTACTTCATGCGACAAAAAGTAGGGTTTCGAAAACCTCGTTTTGAATTCGATCGCACCTCATTGTCTATCTCACACGGTAGAAACAGAGATCCAATAGATTTCAGGAATCTGATGCCCAGAAGTGAAAAGGGCTTTATGCCGTTGAAGCAGGGCGGACACACATTTGCACAGTAAGGGGTCTTTCACACGATTGCAGATCCTTAGATTGCATGCAGAAAGTCCACAAGAGTGAAAGAGATGGTGAACAGCCTGCCTCTTTCACTCTCGTGAATTTTCTTCATTCAATTGCTGATCTGTAATCGTGTGAAAGCGCCCCAAGGGCCCGACCGCTGGCGTTTACGATAATTCGCTCTGGGGTGGGACTCCGACGCCTTAAATCTAACGGACCTCTCTTTCTATCATGTGAGATAGACAACGAGGTGCAATCAAAGTTGAAACGATCGTTTCGAAAACTCTCTTTCTATCGTATATGGTGGACAGAGAGGGTCAGATAGTTGCCAACGACAAGTCGTACTTGTCGTTTCATAACTATCAGATCCTCTCTGTCTACCATATACGATAGAAAGAGAGCTTTTGAAACCATCGTTTCGATTTCGATCGTGCCTCGTTGTCTATCGCACATGATAGAAAGAGAGGTCCTTTCGATTTAAGGCGTCGGAGTCCCACTCCTTAGCTCGCTTTGAGCTTGAAGGGGAGCTCAACCTCTTTTTAGGATATAATACGAATAATTTATAAAAAAATAGACCTTAATATCACTAAAATCACCAAAGTAATGAAAGTTTAAGAAAAAAAGGACCAAAATTTTCAATTCTGAATATCTCCTAAGCTTTTTTGTTACAAAAAAAAATTATTTTGAGGTTTTTCTTTCAACACCTAAGAGAACGGATTCTAGAATTTTTATAAAAATGACAAACAATAGCTGAAATTCTTCAGATGATTTGACATGGAATTGCTTCAAAAAGGTAACGATGAATTGTTGCATAGATATATTTCGTTTCTTAAATTTTATATCAGAAAATGTATATCGTACTTTATTAAAATTGGAATGTTTGTTAATTTTGATGTGGTTTTCAACATTCATATTTAATAAAAGAAATCAAATTATAAGATAGAATATTACTGGTTACAATGTATATTGCCGATCCAGCAATTCTTTTGACATAATTCTAAACGATTTAATTTCATCCAAAACAAAATTTAATTTTCAATCCAAAGAACATGCAAATGAAGCTGTGGAGGTATTAGCATATATACTTCAATTTTATTTACAAATAAGGATGAGACAATTTGTAAAACAGGAAATGGCTGAAATCAAAAAAATTAGCGTCTTGAAGAAAAAAGCAGCCAAGCTTTGCGACACTTAACTATAGTTAATAGTTGAGTTAAGTTATTAATTTAAAGTCTATAGACTTCAAATTAATACATGGAACTGGAAATAAAATTAATACATGTTAAAAATATATACTATCAAATTTAATAATTAATAATGAATATTTTTCAATTTTTTAATAAAGTATATATATATAT
>CAKNYM010012087.1:0-11872 GCA_932195095.1 Andricus curvator | reverse complement strand
TTGAATCTATTTTTATAAAAAAATTTACTAAAATTTCAATCAATCTTCAAACTGAAGTATTGAATATTAACCAGATGTATCAATGTATTATACATTAAACTCAATATTAAAATAAAATTTATTTCACAATTTTGAATCCAAGAGCTATGGCGCGCTTTTCTTATCTGTGGTTCAATGAAAATTTGACCTGTACATTATCGTCCATTTAGTATCAACTATAGCCTAAATGTCAATGTGAATTCAATGTCTGTATTGTCACCGTCCTAATTATTATTTGGAACCTTTTTCTTCTATTAAAAATGTAATCTAATTGGTTTGGAGCCTCTCAAAAGAGAAATTTTTTGTTGAGGCTCATAATTTAGCAATTATTATAAAAATGTCGATATGAAAATTAAATCTTGACCTTATGGAATCATAACATGATCGACAAAAAAATGTATCTTTTTGACACTACGTAAAAAAATTTTTAAACGACAGGTAATAACCAAAAAATTTTATGTTACTTAGTAGGTTTTTTCTTTTCTTTTTTTGTATTTTAGTTTTGTTTGACTTATCATAAAACACGATTTATTTTAGAAATGGAAACTTTCCTGATGAAGGCCCGCAGTGAGAGCCGAAACGTACAGAATAATTCGATTTTTAAACAACTATAATCGTTTCTTTTGTTTTTTTATTGATTGGACCGTAAGACCGAAGAAAGATAAGTTTTTAAACTTTCAAATTTTTAAGTCGATTTTTTTCGATATTTTGGAATTTCAAGGTCACTTAGGTAGGATAAAAAATATTTGAATCATTTTTTGCTATTTAAGTACAAATCTACTTGCTTCGAGCTATTTTTTCTGTTAATTTATATACCGAAAATTAATTTTATTCTCAAATAAAGAGCAATATATCACTTAAAAATATTTTCTTGTAATTCAAAGTCAATGAAAATTATTTTAATGTCAACATTCCTTATATATTATTGTTGCAACATATTGCAAAGACATTCTGATTAACGTATATCACACATTATATGGTCAAATAGTCGAGAAATTTACCATGAACTATTTTTATTGATAATTCAAATCTCAAAAAAAATGTGTTGCTGTTCAAATTTGAAGAAGTGCTTCGTTTTTTGTGATTTTTAGCTATATCTACGATGCGGAGACAGAACGCATTTTTTTTATGAAACTTTAGGGGACTGTTTCTGACTCCCAAAAGAAAGTTTTCATTGCTATTAGAACTTCGCTCAAACAACTTTATTTTTTTCGATACACCCTAATATACATATATGGGGCGTTATTTCTCAAGTGTACCTACTCAAAAAGTCAAAGTTGTCCGATCTAAGTTACACTTGTGCAAAGCGTTGTGCTATTGAATAGTAGTTTATGGGGGAAAAATTTTGTCATTCGGATAAGTATTGAACGAGGGGGAGGGTGTGAAATTTTTGGGATTTTCGTGGATATTGTCTATTTCGGCGATTTTTAACTCTTCTAATAGCGATAAAAAATTTTTGTCCAGTACAGCTTCGATAGAGTTTTTCACGCCCTTTCGATTGGTGCTACGCATTTTTTCAAGAAATAAATATTTGACCTTCAAAAATGAAGGTCAACAATAAATTTAACTTTTTTTCAAAATAAGACAGGTTTTTTTTTTTTTTTTTTTTTTTTGGTCTTATCAGAAAGCTTAGGTTTTTTCCTATAAGACTATGTAGATTAGAAAGTGGGATTCAAATTTGTAATTCATGAAAATAAGCGTTGAGTACTCCGGTACGCGCATGACGCTGGCGCTAGAGCCCCGCGGCGCACCGTGGTGCCTTCATGATACTGTTTTTACGAAAAGTAATAATATATGCTAGTATATTTGATCACTCCCTGCATTTTACAGGGTTAATACTGTCATTATTTAAATGTCTGCATTACGTTCACTGATCAATTTTGAAAAAAATGTTGAATTTCGGAAAATCAAGTTATTGAATAAGTGGTCGGGTCGAAAAAGTGGTTTCATGAATTAACTAAAATTAAAGCTTGGAGATTTTTTTTATGCTGATGTCTAGTCTTCTAATCTGCCTTTCTTTCAGCCTTTTGCTTTTTTAGTAACAGTTGTTTTCACTTTGTTTTCTACTTTACGTTTCTTCTCTTTTGGGAAGTAGTCGCATTCCGTGGCTGAGGAAAATTTCTTCAATTGAAGTCTCCCATCTTCAGTAGGTATAAATGCATGGTATTGCAAAGTCCCTTTGATTGTCACTGCAGCACCGAATCTGCTTTTCAGATCTTCAGCAGTGACTTCGTGATCTTCTTTGCTACTAAAAATGATTTCAGTTTCCTTGCAGTACTTGTTTGCCCACTGAAATAAGGATGAAGCTTCTAGGATGCGATCTTCAGCGGAACATTGTAGGCTAAACCTTGCTGCATTTCGTTTAACATTCGCCCCTATGCTCACATGCTCATTGCTAATATCCTAGCTCATAAGGTAGATTTCGGAATTGCAGCTGAGTGGCATTACCATCCTACCGCTCATGGTAAGGGAGCATGTGATGGCATAGGGACGAATTTTAAACGAAATGCAGCAAGGTTTAGCCTACAATCTTCCGCTAAAGTTCGCATGCTAGATGCTTCATCCCTATTCCTGTGGCCAAAGAAGTACTGCAAGGAAACTGAAATAATTTTTAGTAGCAAGGAAGATCACGAAGCCACTGCTGGAGATCTGAAAAGCAGATTCGGTGCTGCAGTGACAATCAAAGGGACTTTGCAATACCATACACTTATACCTACTGAATATGGGAGACTTCAATTGAAGAAATTTTCCTCAGCTGCGGAGTGCGACTACTTCCTAATAGAGAAGAAACGAAAAGTAGAAAACAAAGTGAAAACAACTGTCACTAAAAAATAACGAAAGGCTGAAAGAAAGGCAGATGCACTCTAAAAACAGACTATTGACCGTCAAACGATTCCTTTCACTATTAAAGGATTTTCCATTCAAAATTGGCATGAGAGGAAATCCTTTCACAGTTAAAGGATTGTCGTTTCAAATCCTATCCTTTAACTGTGAAAGGATTTCCTTTGATCTTGAAGTGAAATCTATTGTCCGACAAAAGAAAGAATAATTTGAACGTTAAAAGAAAATTTATTGCATGATATGACGTGCAACAAATGTACAAAAGCCGAACTTTGGTGAATGTAAATATAAAAATCGATATAAAATCGACGCTTTACAAAATCATTTCATAAAGAACGTCTTACGAACGTTTGATTGTCAAAAGCAATAAAGAAAAATTTATACTTTGATTGTCAAAAGCGAAAAAATCAATGAAAAGTGAGGTTATGCGGATCAAAAATTGTTCTTTCAGTACACGTACCTTCCAAAGTTTTTGCGTCACAATCTGGGATTCCTAATTTTTTGAAGTAATCCATTTTCGATATCATTTCGCTCGTTTTTCCACTCACTTTATCAATTAATAAATAAATCGTGCAGTGAAAAAATTCACTCATGCGCAGGCGCACTTTCTCCGCTAGCCAACAAATGAAATCCTTTAATAGTTAAAGGAATTCTTTTCAAAGTCAAAAGAAATCGTTTATCAGTAAAACTACTTTCGTTTTGCATTTAACGGATAAGTCTTTGAACAGTGAAACGATTCTATTGACGGACAAAAGAAATCTGCTTAATTTCAAAGGATGCATTCTGAAAGGAACGTAATTTCACTGTTAATAGACTTTTTCTTAGAGTGTGGGAGAGGAGACATCAGCATAACAAATATCCAAGCTTTAATTTTAGTTAATTCATGAAACATCTTTTTCGCCCTGTCCACTTATTCAATAATTTGATTTTCTGAAATTCAATTTTTTTTCAAAATTCATCAGTGAACGTAATGCGGGCATTCAAATAATGGCAGTCTCAACCCTGTAAAATGCAGAGAGCGATCAAATATACTAGCTACTACTATACTAAAATATACTATACTATAAACTACTATACTAAATACTATACTACTAAATATACTAATTATTATTACTTTTCGTAAAAACAGAACCGCTCTAGCGGCAGCGTCATGCGCGTACCGGAGTACTCAACGCTAATTTTCATAAATTAAAAATTTGAATTCCATTTTCTAATCTACATAGTCTTATAGGAAAAAACCTAAGCTTCCTGTTAAGACAAAAAAAAAAGAAAAAAACCTGTCTTATTTCGAAAAAAAGTCAAATTTATTTTTAACCTTAATTTTTGAAGGTCAAATATTTTTTTTTTAAATTCAAAAAAAATCGTAGCACCAATCGAAAGGGCGTGAAAAACTCTATCGAAGCTGTACTGGACAAAAAAATTTTTATCGCTATTAGAAGAGTTAAAAATCGCCAAAATAGACGATATCCACGAAAATCCCAAAACATTCACCCCCTCCCCCTCGGTCAATACTTATCCGACTGACAAAAATTTTCCCCCATAAACTACTATCCAATAGCACAACGCTTTGCCTAAGTTTGACTTAGATCGGACAACTTTGACTTTTTGAGTGGGTACACTTGAGAAATAACGCCCCATATAAAGATTAAAATGACCTCAAATAAATAATTAATTGATTATGAAATCTCACGGAACAAGGTAGACTTACTGCAGTCCGGAAATTGCTTCCGGTACTCTTATCAATTTTACAAATATCCATTCCAAATCAGGCAGGTTCTACACTTGAAGTCGCAGAATCTCTCAGGGACAAACTATGTCGTTTTTTAGAGGAAATTAGGCAATACGTATTTTAGCGATTTGTTAAAAAAAAAATTTACGTAGTTATGCGTATTTCAATTTTTTGCTTTATTTAAAAAAAAATCCCAATTTTTTCTTTAAACTTATATAACTTTTGACTTAATCGAGATATTTGAGATTTCTTTCCAGATTCTGGTAGAGTTTATCGCCTTCTTTCGAAATCCGCGAGAAAATGAAAAAATGTTCAAATAAAGAAAATGGCGGCGGTTTTTCTGCAAATATTAAAAGTTCATTCTTTGAAAAAAACCCACACTTATATTTTTTGCCAATTTTTGTTTTAATTTGAACTATCATAAGAAAAATACCTTCTGAGTTTTACACGGGCTGAATAACTTTTGTGGCCAGGAGAATTTTTTTTCATAAAATCAAATTTTCGCATTTTTCTTGCAAACAACAACAGATACGAAAAAATGTGGATAAAATAATTGGCACTGTTAAAAAATTTCTACAAAAAGTTCCTTTACTGATTTACGATATCTTGTACCATAACCGATAAAAATAAAAAAATTCAATATTTCTTTCGGAAATTACAGTTGTAGCAGAGCAGCAAATTCTTTTAAATGTACAAATCTGTTATTAACTATATTATACATTGTTTTTCTGTGCACAGTTGCAAAATCAGGACACACTTGTCGTTTGGCATTCAAATTTCTTCTTCGAGTGTGACCTATAATTGCGAATTCAAATTTGCATAAAGACATTAAAGTAGAGGAGACCGGGGCGAGATGAGTATACGGGGTCAAATGAGACACTGCATTTTCTCTCAAAATATGTGATTTTTTGTTGCTATTCTTTTCAGACATAACAGTAATAATGTTTTTCAAATTTCTCGGAGAAAGAAAAAAATTAAATAGAGTAGATAAAGTGAAAATAAAAATGATTAAAATTTCAAAACCTGAATCCTGTTATTCTATGATATGATAGAACAAAAAGAAATGATTGAAAGTAACAGACAATATTTTTAAACTAAAGTTTGTCGTGAAGTTTATTTACCGAACTTGAATGTACTAACGCATTCATACAGAATTAATGAATAAAAACAGGTTATATTGAAGTTTTAATCATAATTGTGATTTGGGGCGAAATGAGCCGGGTTAATGGGGTGTTATGAGACGCTCTTGTCATGCTTGTCATAACCTCTTTATGGAGCTGGCAGAAAAGTTTTTGTTCGCAAGATGCGAGTCGTTTTGAGTGGAATTTTCGAAAATATGAGGAGATTCAAAAGAGAGTTACAATAGTGAAAACTTACAAAAGAAAAACTGACATTTGTGGTTAGAAGAGTCTATGACAGTTATTGTAAAATCTGTTGTATAAAGAAATTCTAGTGTCAGAGCACCTGCAATTGGGTTTGTTTATAAATTTTATTTTTTGAGTTGTTTTTTCAGTATATTCTATATAAACAGTTTTACAATTATTTTTAAAAAATTTCAGAAATATGTTATAAATGAAAAATTTCAAATAAATGTTAATTCAACTTGAAATTAGACAAGTTATTATACCATATAAAGGAAAAGTTTGAATTAATTAACCATTAAATGCATTTATACTGTCAAATATTTATAAAATCCTTCCCCTGAGTAATCAGACCTTACAATATTATTTGTTGAACATTTTATACAACATGAAATGGTACGAATAATCATATTGCTCAATCGTGAAAACAATTATATTTTGTCGTGATACTCATTTCCATTCTCAGAATACTTCAAATAATCTTCTATGTGTACGAAAAACACGAGAAATTATCTTCTATTAACAAAAACTAATAATTAGTTGAGGTGTCTCATCTCGCCCCAGAGCATGGGGCGAGATGGGACATGTGCACAAATTATAATTTTCATATTTTCATCGCAATTACAATTTTTGAAACACTTCGTCTTTTATGAAATTGATACATGAAGGTTCATATAATGTATAGAACCACTTACATTTTTAAAAACTACTATATAGGTTCCAACTATTACACTGAAAATGATAACTATGCTCATCTCTCCCCAGCCTCCCCTATCATAGAATGATAAAAAAAATGAATAAAGACGTTTTTGATTTTCAATTGTTCATTTATATATAAAATTTTAAAAACAAGTTGAAGGACTAGAAACATATGGGCAATTTCTATGAAAGGGGTCACACCCCACCTTTTTTATTTTTTGAAAATATTCTCTACAAATTTTTATTTACAAAAAAAAAAAAAGATATTCTATAAGTTTTATGCGGGCTAAGCCGGTTTTGTGGCCAAGGGAATTTTTGTATGAAAATTGAATTTTTTTATTTTTCTCGGAAATGGTACAAGATATCATAAATCAGTAAAGGAACTTTTTGTAGGACTTTTTTAACTGTGCAAATTATTTTCTTCACATTTTTTCGTATCTGTTTGTTGTTTGCAAGAAGAATACGAAAATTCGATTTTATGAAAAAAACTTCTCCTGGCCATAAAAGTCATTTAGCTTGCATAAAACTCACAAGGTATTTTCCTAATGATAGTTCAAATTAAAAAAAAAAAGATTGACAAAAAATATAAGTGTGGGTTTTTTTCAGAAAATCGACTTTTAATATTTTCAGAAATGAAATAACGCTTAACTTCGTAAAATTTTTTTTTTCACAAATCGCAAAAATACGCATTGCCTGATTTCCTCTAAAAAAGAACGTAGTTTGTTCCGAGGGATTCTGCGACTTCAAGTGTAGAACCTGCCTGATTTGAAATGGATGCGGTCATAAAATAAAGAGATTGTTTAAAATATGATTCTCCCTAATGTTTATTTACTATTTGTTCATAACTAAAAAGGCAAAGCGAAGTGAAAGATTTCAGGAAAAAAACCGCAACTTACTAGCGCTTATTTGAGAGTAAATAGTTATAAACAATTATCGATTGTTTAAATAAGCATGTTTGTTAACTTGTATTAAATATTACCTGACTAAGTGCAAATTAGAGCAAAAGTTTAAGAGTTGAGAAAAAATCGCAAATTTTCAGCACTTATCTAAAAGAAAAAAGTTATAAATAATAATAAATTGTTTAAATAATTATGTTGGCTATATTGAATCAATTATTAACATCTTCCAAGTGAAAAGTAGACAAATAGTTGGAAATTTCATAAACAACTGCAACTTTCTGGCATCATTCAAATTGAATATTATTCAAAATGATAATAAACTGTTTAAATAATTAATTTTGTTAACATTAATTAAGTATCACCTCACTCTAATTAAAAAGACGACAAAAAGTGGAAAATTTTTTTAAGAACCGCGACCTTCTAACTCTATTCTGAAAGCAAATTACTAAAAACAATAATAAACTGTTTAAAAAATGCCTTGAAATACTAAATTATCAGTATAAAGCAGTATTTTATCTATTAGAAACAATTTGCATTGAAAAATCACAAACAAATCATAACTATCGTCAAAAACCCATTTCTTAACTTATGGGTGTTATTAAATGGGGGATATTTCAAAAGTAGTATTTTATTTATATTCTGTTCTATTTTTTTTTTCTATTCTATTTTTTTATATTATATTCTTATTCTTTTCTTATATTCTATGAAAATTCAAGAAACAAAATTTTCCAATGCATTTTTGGACTACCCTAGTATACAGGATAACTTTTGAAAGACGAATCGGATTAAATTGCGCTTTGGCACACGTTTTTAGGGACCAAAAAGAAAGTTGGAGTTCGCCAACCAACAATTTTCGACCAACGGATCTGGTTTTAACCACCAAAAAATCAAGATTTCCATTTTGCGGTCAAACTATGTATGCAAAATGCCAAAAAGTGAATAAGAAAAATTTGTTTAACCAGGAAAGATCCACAAATTTTTCATTGATGAACTTTCGATAGGACGCGTTTTGTTTGTTATTATCATAAAAAAAACCTTGCCAATCAAAAAATTAAATTTTATGAAAACGACATAAGATACGAAAAAAATTAATAGACAGAAATTGTTCATCGAAAGAAGATATAAAAAATTAATAATCTTTTTTTGATAGGACGCGTAATTTTTGCTGCATTCGTAAAAAAACGTCAACAATAAAAAAATTAAATTTTTAGAAAAACGACGCACTTGTTTTAATTCTAGAAACAAGGCAATAAAAATACGTCCGTTTTAATATCAGTGTATACTATAGATTGCAATAATATATGGTACATTCATTGAAATCATACGTTTTTTAGAGTAGATGTGAATAAAGATTAATGCAAAACGAGGAACAAATATCAAAAGAATCATGAAAAATAAAATTTTTACTTTATTTTGTAATATCTAAATAAGCATTACCATACCGAATACACAAATTAATATAACATACATTTAATGTAATAGAGTTATATTTAAAAATATGTATCTTGTAAATGAGTAATAATGACGGAGGGGACTGAGCCTATTAACAAGTTTGTCAATATAACATTTTCCTTATTTCAATGAAGATAAAAATATTACACAATCGAAAGAACGTCGTATAATTTTAAAATGTGACATATAGGAATATCATCACAAGTATTGATATACATTATTTTCTTCATATAAGAAAGTTGCTCTCGAATGAAGAAAATGTACTTTTGAATCTAAAAGGCTAATCCGAACCAAAGAAATTTTTGGCACATTATTATAAAATATTACTGTTTTATTACTCAAACTCTCAATGTACTAATACAATTAGTAAAACTTTTACTTATTCAGATGTAGGGTCTACGATTAGCATACATCATAAGTGATAAATATGTAAAACTATTTTTAACATCGAATAATTTTACTTGCTCTGTATCTGTTCAAAAAAATAGGGTTTCAATTTTGTTTCATATCATTTTTTTGCAAAATTCATTTTGAATATTAGATGCGTTTGCAGTCATGAACTGTTTCATAAATGTCAAACATTTCAATTACTTTCAAAGTTAGTATCACTTGAAATGAAACTTTGGTTTTTTCCGAGTGTATTATTTGATATTTCAAATCAATTTGATGTATTTTATATATTCTTAAGGTTTCATATCACATATTTACGATATGAACACAAATTTTAAGATAAAAAATTATATTATTTCTCTATTTTTATTGGCATTGATTTTCAAAAAACAACGTGATAAATTTCAAATTTTTTTCCAATATGTGTGATTTACATTAAACTTTTTACCTCCATAGACATATCAAAAGAATAAAATTTAAATCTGCATCAAGATGACAATTCAAGTTTTAAGACATAAAAACATATGAAAAACAGAGTTTGTTTGGACTCATTAAAATGAAAGTTAAAAAAATGCGAAAATACGTAAGAAAAATAACTATTACTAAGAATTATTACGTCTCCAGAAATGTATTACGTAGGATACGATTTTCTAGATGTATTATGACATACGTACATATATTTCTACTTTACATGCTCCTAATTTATACGAAAAATTATCTTCTGTTTACTTAAAATTCACTTAGATTCAAGTAAATTCACTCTTATTCTGCAAGATAATTATATTCACTTTGAAAACAAATAAATGAAATACTTCAAACTTTACTGAACGGCGACTCAATCATTGGCGAAATTGAATAAAAAGGAAAATATATTTCTTCCACAGTTATGATACGTATAAATTCCAAAGCTTTTCAAATGTTTTATCTTTTATTGCTCAAAAGAGGAGTTTATTCATTCATTTGAAATACATTGTTGAATTGATAACACATTTTTAAGAAATTGACTTCACTGAGCTTATATAATTTCTTTAAACGAAGTGTCTAGGCATACCGAAAATATTATATCTGAACTCACCGAACTTCAGTGAATCTAGACACAGCCTTATCTGAGAATGTAATCTTTTCTGTATTTTATTTTTGATAGATTAGCTAGTAATAAGTCAAAACTCAAAAGTGTAACTAAGTTTTTGGTCCAACTAAATCAAAAAAATAAAAATTATTGGCCAGATGTTTCCTAAGATAAAATGGTGCGGATCCAAAGAAGTCGCAAAGAATTCAAAGCATTACAACTCTTTCAATTTCAAAATATTTACAATTGGAATAAAATAATTTTTAATTCATTAGTTTATCAAAAAATTTCACCAGACTTTTTTCGAACTTAAGGTTCTTTTTTCTTCTCTGGAAAAGTTTAGTTTCTTTCCTTTAAATATCTTTGGGTTGAAAAAATGGACATATTGTTATTTATTCGTGAAAATTAGCATTCTGAAGCGGACTTGGATTCACCAATCGTCGGAATAAAAACCTTGAAGACCGGCCCTAAAACCCATTCTACCTAATCCTTTTGAAAGAGTTCAAAGGATTTGAAAGATTTCTAGAGATTCGGAAGGATTTCAACAGATTTCAAGAGACAGAAAGGATTGCAAAGGATTTCAACAGCTTTCGAGAGAATTCATAAAATTCCCAAGGATTTTTAATATTTTAATGAAAGTTCAAAGCATATAAACGTTTTAAGGAGTTCAAATTTTTTTTTAAAGATTTCACGGCAGTGAAGGGATTGCACGAGAGTTAATTGAGAAATTTAATATTATTTCAAAGATTTCAAAGGCTTTTCAGAGATTAAGGCAATATTTATGGGAGTGAAATGAATTTCCTAAACTTCATGAGGATTTTAAAAGATTTCATAGGATTTCAAGGTACTTTAGAGAATGTAAAAGATTTCAAAGGATTTTTATGAAATGAGCTGACATAAAACTTTGTCTACTTACGCATCTTTGATGAAAATAAAAAATTCTATCAAATTTAAGTTGCCACTACTGCCTCACAGTGAGTTTTTTTACAAAATTTTGTTTAAAATTCTGCTGACTGCTCAATTTTTGACCGATTCTAATAAATTTTTTCTTAAATAACTCGTAACGAATTATAAATTCGTATAGCACTGCTACTTTTTTAGTTTTCTGCAAAAAACTAACCTAAAAATATGAACTTGCCAAGGTAGCTGAACCACGAAATTTCCAAAACTTTTGAAACCATGAAATAGGTCATATCTTTACACACAAACCTCAAACTCACAAACCTCAAACCCACGAACCTCAAACCCACGACCCTCAAACCCCCAAACCCGTAAACCCGCAAACCTCAAACCCACAAACCTCAAACGCACAAAACTCAAACCAACCAAAATTGTACCTCAAACCCACACCCCTCGAACCCACGAACCTCAAAACCACGAACCTCAACCCCCC
>CAKNYM010012078.1:0-10513 GCA_932195095.1 Andricus curvator | reverse complement strand
CAATTTTTTAAGGCCAGCAGGCTAAAAAATAAACGTTTATCTATCTAATATATGTTTTTATTTCTCTTCGCATTTTTAATAGGCTCTATAATTTATAGATATGACTAGTAGAACTGATCGTCATAACAGATCTCCAACAGACTCAGTTCCGTTATACAAAATTTCGTCTTTTCTTGGATTTACAAATGCGACAGGTCCTATTCTGTCCATATATAACCGATATAAGATTACAAGTTTTTTCAGCTCAAATACTCATTGTAGAAAATTACGTCCTTTATCTGGATTCACACATACAATTTGTAACTATATAAAAAGAACCTCAATTTATAAATTGTCTTAAGGAGAAATCTTTCGGAAAAGTATATCTCATATGATAGATGAGAAAGTTTTACCGATACAGAAAAAATCGATATGTTTTAAACCACAAACTTTCAGATTATAATCAGACTGTTTCTGTAAAATAAAATCGTGTATTCTAGCAGACTTTGGTCCATTATAACATTTTCGAAAAGTTTTTCAACTAATTTTAATTTGTTTTAAAAATAATATTATCATTCAAGTGTCATATTTTATCCTATATAAAATGGTCGATTTGATTTTTGTTATGTCCGCAAGATTATATACAAAAATATAAAATGATATTCCTGGAGATCTAGCATATTTGATAACTTCCAAATCAGTAATTAGTTATTGCGAACTACAAAAAATTATTCAACACTCTTCATTTGTTTGTAACATTATAAAAAATATTTTTCTTTCTCTATAATATTATAAATCATTTCTATATAGACATTATAATCATTTAGGATGTGTTTTACTTAATATAAAAATCTTCAAAAGAGAGGCACACTTGGAGAGTTAAATGAAAAAAAATCTTTTTGTCAATAGATGAAAAATTTAGTGTTTATTCATGAAAGACAAGAAACAGACACAAGTTATACAGAATAATCACAAGAGATTTTAGATCTTTAATCAATGTATGATTTTAAAACGTTCAAATTTTTATCTAAGTTTACACATTTTCTTAATATGGATATCATGTTAACTTGAGACACTCAGATAATTTTATGGCTTACTATAATTCAGATTGAATTTAAGTAATTGTGACATCAGCACAGTTTTATTGTACAGGTACGCAAATTTTGTGAGCCTTCTCACTTAGGCTTTAAAACAAATATTGTCTTCCAGATAATTTGGAAAATATATTCATAATTAAATATATATATCAACGAGATATGGACTATTATGCAAAATTATGCGTTGTACAACAAAACGTACAATGCATAATATGTACTTTTACCCGTTTACCTCTGGGTTTAAAAATTAAAACTAATCACTTTTGGCCACGAACTGAAGTATTAAAAAAAGTAGGAAATTAAAAAAAAAAAAAAATTTTCTTGTGCCGAATACTATTTAAAATAAATTCACTACTGAGCAAATATTGACCAATTTAGATCAAAAAAACATTTTTCGATTCATACTCCGCTTTCTCAACTGAGGAAATTCACAAAATTCTCTGTTGCAAATCATTAATTTCTAAATCTTTTAAAATGTTCAGAAATCTATTGTAATCTTTAAAAAGTATGTGTAATCATTCAAATCTTTTAAAAAATTTTTATTTGACAGAGAGAAAAGTTGGAAATTTCCGGGAATTTAAAATTATCTGTTGGGTAGGCACCCTGTACATTTGAAGAATTCATATTAGCTTTTCAAAGATTCAGAAGTGGCATTATAGTGCATACTGAAGACATTTTTCATGTAAACAACTAAGTTCTCTGAAACGTGAAAGATTATTTAAATTGTGATATCAGTTTTAACGAATTTAGTAAGTACATTTTTTTCCCGAAACTAGCTTTAATGAAATGTTAATATTTGAGAAGCACAAGCTAGACGGCTATAATCTATGATATCACGAATTTAGGATATATGTTTTATATAATGAAGCACTAAAATGTTCAATAGTCACATCTTGAATTAAATTTTGTATTCATACAAGTATTAGTTCTTCCTCTAATTAGGCAATATGAAGATTGTTTCTACTCTCGTATTATTCTTGGCGGTGATCCTCAATTTTATTGGTAAATATAACAATCATATTATATATATAATTTCAAGTAAATTTTTTGAAGCTGTATGAAAATCAGAACGTGAAGGAACCAGAACAAAAATCAGGAAATTACAGTAAATTTATGTTTCGACAGGGAATTTTACTAATTTTTGGAGTAAGTGGAAGTAATTTATTTTGATGTATAAGTAGAAATTAAGCAATTATTACGCTTTTATAATGTGAAACTTTGATAAAATCCGTACATCTAGTTGTAGTTACTTTAATTCCGCTTTTCCGAAAGTGGACATTTATCAAATTGACTGTTCTGAATCAGAAATCTTTTAAATCTTTTTAAATGTTCAGAAATCTTGTGGAATCTTCAAAAGTTATATCAGTTTTATTGAATTTGCAAAGTACACTTTGTTTCTTGAAACGGACTAACGAAATGAAAATATCGTAGAACGAAAAGCTTGACGCCTATAATCTAAGTGATAACCACTATAGGATATATGGATTATATATTCCAGAATATTGATTAGTTACATTGTTAATTAAATTCTTTATTAAAATATTAATAAGTTATTTCTTTATAATTAGAAAACATTAGGCTTTTATGATCTCTTTTTATCCATTGTGGCTATCCGACGATATCCGCATTCTACCATAATTTATTTTTTTCCCAACTCTATTTAAGATGAGTTTTTTCGAAATGAGAACGAATTGAGTCTGAATTTATTACAGGGGAATTCAGAATGTGTGTATTAAAATAAAATTAAGTGCCTCTATTAATACTGAATTCGTACCATATGCTCACGTGCACACATGATACACTCCTAAGGGGTCATACACACATTATGTAAGACGGTATCTTACTGCATCTTATGGAACGGTGATTGAAAAATCTTACGCAAAAAATTTAATTTTCCCTTCCGCCATATATGTATTATCGTCAACTAATCTTCAAGAAATTTAAAATTGAAATAGGCGCCTTTTGAGTACCTAACCTTTTTCGAGAGCACATTATTTTAGATGCTTCGGTGCTTTAATACTTTTCCTCTGAAAAAATCGTTCGGGATTTCACCCGGGGAAAAATGTGAAATAAGGTTAGATTCTTCTCTGTCCGAAAGAGAAAAAGAAGCCGAAAGAGAGTGCATGAGAATAATGAATTCCTCTGTTTCTTGTTGCAGAATTCAGTTCACAATTTGACTGCTTACCTAATGGTGACCCTATTCCGTATACTCCTCGTTTCCGACCTCCTCATTCTTCTGACAAACATGATTCTCCTGGAAGGTCTCTTCCTTCAGCCAGACCTCAGTTTCCACATTCTCTAGTCAGGACTCCGCGTCCTGCCAAGTTTTGTCTTCGTACCAGGTCCAAGTCTCCTCCTGCCGAGCGTTCTTCTTCATACGTACTTGGATTTGAACTTGAGCAACTCAGATTCATTCGGCTTATTCCCAACGCCAATCCGAACCAGCGATTCGAAATTCGCAGATTCACGTTTCCTCGCGACAAATCAATTTATTTGAGAGGAGACTTGCAGGTCCTTTTGCCCATGCCAACCGGAGAAGAAAGTGTATTATCAACGTCCAATGGTGACGTCTTGGCTATATTGGAGTGTGATAAATACCTTCGTGGAATCTATACAACAAAACCTGGCCCTCGAAGACGGGCAAAAATAAACATGTACAGCGGGGTGGTTACAGAAATGAGCCCAGAGGAGATCAAGGAATCTCCATTATCCTGCCGTTCGTTGATCTCAAAGAGTTTTAGAATAGTGACTATAAATGACGTTACTCCATATAATCAAAGAAAATGTAAAACTAAGGTATAATTTTATGGTTGATCCGAAGTAGGATTGAAAATGTTACATGTAACTGGTGATCACAATAAAATTGTAATTATATCATTCTTTTTAATGCTTTAATATTCCCTCAATTCCCTAGTCTCTCTTTGTTAGAAGCAAATAAAGAAGATGCTTTTTATTCACTGACGAAAATATTTTAGTAGGACTATGATTATGGGCTTGTAATCGTTTGCATATGAGGGACTAACCACAAATTACGTAAGGCATTTTTCTGAAATTTGTAAGCCCCCTCCCACATGTAAGGAGTCGTAAGATTTGCTGTGCCTCCATGCATACAGGTAGATCTACAGAAGCTTTACGATAAGTACGCTGATTAAGCAAACTTTAAAAAGCTTTTCCAGTCACTCGTCATCGACTAAGAACAGATTAGGACTGTGCAAAAATTGAAGCAAAAATTTCACCTACAATTTACGAAATAAGAACAAAGAATGAAAAATCAATAGGTAATTGGAACGTTAAAGATATTAGGAAATTCGACATTAGAAAATAGATTTGAAATGGTTTTTCTTTAAAATGGCATGCATGCATATAATTTGAATTTTCACATCACTGATACGGACAAAAGTGACAGAAACACTTACACCTACAAAAACAGCAAAAACAGAAAAAAACATTTATTTACAGAAAAATGGATCGAAGACTAATTATGAGATGCAGGGACTGCAATTCGGAGTTGCTACGAAGAAAAGAACTCCTAAATCACATTTGTGGAGCCTAGAGTTTAATCGAGAATAAACGCCCATTGTTTGAAACCCCAGAAGAAAAAAGGGCCAGAAGAGAAGAGGAAGATTGTTATAGGCCAGTAGGCCCATATTGAGGACCATTAAGGGGCGATGAGTCACGGTAAATTTCCCGCTTAAATTTGTATACACAAACCCAAGCGGGAAATACTTCCGTCCTAATTGCTTCTAAATGGTGTCGTTCGACGAGCTTGCTTCCACTTTTATGACTCATAAGGGCCCACTTCATTCCTGTCGTAAACGTTTTGGCACGTAAGCCATTGTCAGGCGGCTAGACATGACGCGCCACCGGACAGCTGTGCCGTCGAAAAATTTCCCCGGGTCTTCGGAGTAGCTCTCTGTTTCTCTCTCTCTATTTTTCTGCCGTTCTGGGTTTGCCCTTCCGGGGGTCTTCGGAGTAGCTCTCTCTCTCTCTCTCTCTCTCTCTCTCATTTTTCTGCCGCTCTGGGTTTGCCCTTCCGGGGGTCTTCGGAGTAGCTCTCTAGCCTTCTCTCTCTATTTTCCGCCGCTCTGGGTTTGCCCTTCCTGGGTCTTCGGAGTAGCTCTCTCTCTCTTTCTCTTTTTCTGTGGCTCTGGGTTTGCCCCGCATCTTCGGAGTCTCACTCTATCCGTCTCTCTCTTTTTATGGGGCCTTGGGTTTGCCTCCGGGTCTTCGAGGTCACATTCTGTCTCTCTCTCTTTTCCTGTGGCTCTGGGTTTGCCCCAGGTCTTCGGAGTCACAATCTTTCTCTTTCTCTCTTTTTCCGTGGCCTTGGGTTTGCCTTCGGGTCTCGAAGTCACACTCTGTCTCACTCTCTCCTCTCTAATCGTGGGTTTGCCTTATAGGTCTCGCGATCCCTCTCTCTTTCTCTCTTTCTCTCTCTGTCTCTATCTCGGTTGCGGACCCACCACGGAAAGTGGCCCTCCGTCTCTGACGCGTGTTGGCCCATCCTGGGAGTGGCCCACCGTCGGACAGGAACCGTGTCGGCCTGCGGGCCGCCGCTCATGGACGGGCTTCACGCCTACCGGTACCTCCTCTCATTGCGAGGTGCCGTGAGAATTTATCAATCGGTTCCGAGCAGCCGTCAGCACGAGGAAAAATCCATGGAAAGGTTGGATACCTTTCTCCGGAAGAACAACCGACATTTTGCAACACGTGCTGCACCAAACTTCATCTTACGATCCACGGCTAGACCTTCCAACGCACAATAGATCTAGCCCGTCGGATCTCGCACAGAGGTTGGACGTGACACGCCAGCAACACGCGTCCACCCTCTTTTTGATTACCCCTTTCCACACACTAATAACAAGGAGCTACATCAAGATTAGAATAGGAAGAAAATAGAAACGGACAGAAAAATGTATGAAACAATTAGGAAGATAAGAGATGAAGAATTAGAGAAAGAAGCCAGAGGAGACAGAGAAGAGGGAAGGGATATTGAGAAATCAAGGGCGCGATTCGAAGAAAAAATACATAGACTTAAAATAAAGAGATTAGTAGATGTTGAAAGACTGAAGAGAGGAGTCATATCTAGGGAACATTGGGTGGATGTGCTAAGATGGAGAAAGGAACACGAGGAAAAAACAAGGAAAGAGGATATGGCAATTAAAATAAAGGAATTTGAAGAAAGAATGAGAAAGCAGGAGGAAGAAGCAACAAAGAGAAGGAAGGAAGCGGAAATTAAAAGAGAGGAAGAAAAAGCAAAAATTCGTATAGAAAGTATAAAAATTTTACTAAAATTTAAGAAATAAAAATTTCTAGAGACACGGCAGGAAAAGCAAAAGGAAAAAGAAAAGGAGATAGAGAGGGGAAAAAATAGGGAGGAGAAACAACAAGTTAGGATCAGAAGCGAAACAAAACTACTACAAGATAGAGAAAGTAAAAGAAAGGATAGAGAAGAAAGAGCAGAGAAGAAGAAAGAAGCGAAAGCAATACAAAAATAAATAAAGCAAAAGAAAAAGGAACTTGAACCAATTCGAGAGGAGACGGACTCTTCTACAGATTGGGACACCGATGTTTAAATTAAATGAACTTTTCTTTTGATACTTATTCACAAACACCACAGACTAATTAATTCGATACCCTTCATAGACACTACCATTATAATTATCATTTATTTTAGGACTTTAACTGATACAATAGTTATAATTAACTGAAATTTAATTTACGTAAAACTTAATTTTGCATTCAAATAATAATTTCAAAATTTGAAAACAAAATAAGGTTATTAGATTGTGAAAAAAGAGATTAGATATGAAATTAAAGTAAATAAGGCTATAAGAGGCCAAGATAGAATTTCAAATTAAATACAAATAGAATTTAGATATAAGTTACTTTTCAGAAAGAAGAACCAAAGAGAACAAAATAGCGGAAGAAGATACAAATCTCTGGATAGAAAAAATTGGAATAGAAAAGTAATTAAATAGTCGGAAGAATAATCCAAATTAAGATATTAGACATTATTTTCAGTTATAATGGAATAAAAACGGAATTAACAGAGAATTATTATTTCATTTTATTTTTAAATTTTGTTTGAGAGGTAGGATTTTTTAATTTTGTTTCAGGAAGAAAAAGATGGAAGACTTCCAGATCTGGAAATGTCGTCATTGTGAAAAGATGGTTCCGGTGGAACTTTACATTTTCCACGATACCTATTGTAACGAAATGCCGAACCGGACCAAAAATTATCACACGGTGCCGGATTCGACCAAAACCGAATACATAAAAGGCGGTTGGGTGGAAACACATCAAGAATTTAAGGACCTCCTAAAAATAACATTCAGTAATGAGGAACTGGCACAACTGGAGGAAAGAAAATCCAACCCAGAAGAACAAGAACAAATAGACAGAGATGACCAAGAGGACGATTCGTACATAGAATTGGAGGTAACAGAAGAAGAATACCACTTTACCTTCAACGACGAACTACAAAAATGGAATGAACTTCTAAGATAATAATAAACTTCGCCCCAAACAGGGGGGGAGGTTGTGAGGATTTGGAGCGTCGAGAGAACAGGTGGAGTCAATAATGGAAAGACGAAATGAATATAAAAATGGTTTATTAACCAATTTACAAGAAATAAAGCCCGAGCCGGGCGGCAAAGCCAAGATCGAGTGAGTGAGTTCGAGAATTTAGGTGGCGAAGTCAAGTTCTGGAGTAGCTGGTGGATCATCGAGGAAGATATCGTCCTGAGGCGTCGTTATGGATACCAATAGTTTCGGCAGGTCGCACAAGACTGACTCTTGAGGACGAGGTTCTGGGTATTAGAACCAGGAAGTGGTGCTCTCCCCACTCCTAGTCCTAGGCCCACAGGGTCGTACGGTAGCGGGGTGCTTGTAACTTTGTTAAAACTGTTCAGAAACTACATTATCTAAAGATGAGCTTGGATGGCCAGGCTGAGCTTCTACTGAGGAATGTACCGATCACAGGTGACAACTTTTATCTATCTTGGGAATTGCATTTCATTTTACCAGACTCATTGGTCAAAGGCGATTTGCAATGTTTTAAATGTAATAATTAAATAAAGATGTACTTTTTAAAAATATTTTCAGACCTCGACATGCACTGGCGACTGGTGGATCAATTTTGGAGACATGTAGTTAAGTTGTTTACTTCTTCTTGAATATGTTGGAACCATAAACGCAATTATTTGGAGAGCTTTAGGACAATCAAATATTCAATCTTTCCTTAAATCGGCCAGATCAGAACAACTTGGAGGATAAGTTTCATGTTTTTTTTTCTGTTCAAAAATTTCATGAATCTTGTGTGACAACTTTCAATAGTCACCAGATTACAAATTCCTACTCATACGTTAATCTCAACAATGCATTAAAAACCCATTTTGAATGGCTCTTAACATATATTCTAGAGATTTAGTCGCGCTCGATAACGTTTGACCGAAATGTTTTTGATTAGCGAGCATAAATCGAATGTTATTTCAATATCGACTATAATAAACATTCTTTAAATCTTCAAACCTCTGAGGAATGACAGGATTTCACATTTTTGAACGTTAATTTCCAGCTTGTTGGAAATACACCAATCCTTAAATTTACTGAAATTATCTTGCAATGCGTAACACAAGTGAGAGCCTGAATGGACGAACACCTTACGAAGTATAGAACGGAAGTACGTCAAACGTCAGCAACCTCAGGGAATTCGCATGTAGTGTCATCATTTTAGACAAAGCTTCGGGAAAATGAAAAGTCGAAGAACGTGCCAAGAAAGGCATTTTTCTTGGCTACGACGACAAATAAAAAAATATAGAGTATGGATTCCTAAATAAAAGACTGTTAATGTAACACGAGATGTTTCATTTCTTAATAACTCCAAGAGACATACTAAGGATATCTATAAAGAATTTATCCCTGAAAATCTTGCTAGTCAAGACCTTAAAGTGGAGACTCCCTATTCCAAAAGAAGAGAAGTTGAGGCTGCGATACAACCTCTGAATGAAAACGAGGTACCTGCTCCTACGTCGGAGGAAGAACACGAGGAAGATCAGAACGATACAATCGAAGAAGATTAGAACAAAAATGTTGCAGAAAATCAGTTCGAGGGCATTGAACATCTACCAAAAAGGAATCAAGAAAGACGCCAAAGAATGGTATCGAGCAATGGCAGCCAAAGTGAATTCGATCATAAAAACAACACTTGGGAACATGTAAAGCATCCAGCTGATCGCGAAGTTATAGTCAGCCGCATGGTATTAAGAAACAAATACAAACTGGATGGAATTTTGAAGAGAAAAAAAGCGCGAATAGTAGCGCGGGGTTCAGCTCGACGTCCGGGAATCCATTTAAAGAAAATATTCACTCGAGAAGATCGTCTAGAATCCATTTGATCGTTGGTGTCACTTGCAACTGAATATGGAATGTCAACCGGAAAATTCGGCGTACTTGAAGGGTGTGATTGAAGACGAAGTAGCATGGAGACTTCGAATTTCACTGGAGAAGCTCTGGAAATCTACATTTAAACGAAAAGCAACACCAGCAAGTTTGGAATAAGAGCAAAAAGTATGTTGGAGAGTTTTTCTACTAGAGAAATCTTTATACGACCTGCGGAAGGCTGAATAGAGTTGGCACGTGAAATTAGATGAAGTGGTGAGGGAATTTGAAGCAACTTCGTTATATGCAGATCCTTGCGTGTAATATTGAATCGAGAAAATGGCGCATTGTCCATCGCTGTCTACGTGGAAGACCTCCTGTTTCTTTTTCGATATTTGAAAAAATGGTGAAGTTCAAGAAAGCTCTTTTGATGAATTCGAGGTAAGAGATCTCAAAGAACAGTGGTATACCAATGACAGTTGTGGGGCAGGATTCGGTTCCAAGCTAATCATCCGTAAAACTGTGACTGGTCATTCACCGACAGACGATGATGTTTCGTGTCTGTGATAACAAGTCACCAGTCGATCAAAAACCAGCCGATTTTGATGTTTATCATAGCTCATCAAAATTATCCTCGTGTCAAAGTAAAGAAAAAAATGTTATACTATAGTGTTGCTGCAAATCAACTTATCGAACGAATCCCCGTTTTGCCTCAAAACAATTTTTTCTCCTTGATCTGAATTGAAGATCAAGTAGCAATTGATAGAAAATATTCAACAGGTTGAAGTCTGCTATGTTACTATTTCCTTTCTTTTTACACAGCATACTTTTCCTAACTCTGTTATTCTTACAGATTCCAGCAACACAGCGTACGATCTACCTGGTTATTTGAAAAGGGCACATGTTCCTAAAGTTACAACACATTCTCAATTTTCCTAATTATTATTATTATTGTACCATTAAGCCATTTCCCTTTCGGGGTAGGCGTGACTTGCTCGGTTGGAGAATAGTAGTGTGCATATGGGTATATAGGTATAAGGTAGGTAGGAATATAG
>CAKNYM010012059.1:0-18034 GCA_932195095.1 Andricus curvator | reverse complement strand
TTTATTTTTCATCTCGGGTGTGTTTTTTCACAATATTTCATTGTTTTTATGTTCTCAATACTATTTCTAACGATTGAAACAATAAAATATAATAATAATTCAAACAATTTATTCTGACTGAAAATCTGACTTTTATTTCAGAATGCGTTTTGATCTTTGTTTACTAAAATAATTTCTGTGAAAAAATTCGACTATTACATTTATATTTCAAGAACTATGTTCCAAATAGACGAAATGAATATATATATATATATTTAAAAAAAAAAAAAGAGTAATTGGTTCCTCGTTTAGAGGTGGGCCGGGAATGCGCAGATGGAAACATATGAACTCCTATCTAATACAACGCTGCTGAAGGCTGGTGACCTTCTCAGTATAAAACATCAAGCAATTGCGACTCTCTCGGTTTCCATTCCTTGTCCTCGCCCCCCCCCTCCCCCCGTAACAGAAGTTTTGGTGGGACTGACGTAAGAACTGGACTCTCCACTATACGACGAATCACTACTTAACTTGGGCATGATTTCGACTCGCACAGCAAATTTCGCGCATAAAGGTGGTAGTTGGGTGTACAATCTAAACATGAATAATACAAACAATAAAGTAGCCTCGGAATGGACTGAAACTTTGATTGAGGTTTTGAAATATGGTCAGGAGTAGATAGGGAATCACATGGTAGTCAAGGGGTCGGTTTGATTATGAATGAAAAAGCTAGATATATGTTCCAAAAACGACTTAAATACTTTTTTTCTCCCCTTTTCAGATAGTTGGAAAAAAATCTTTCTGATTGTAGGATTTATTATAAAGATACGGAAATATACGCTGAAGTAAAGGAATTACCTTCTTCATTTTAAATCAAATACAACTTTAGTCATTTTTATCTGAAGAACATTGAACATAACATATGGTCGTTGTGAAGCGCGAAGACCAAATTGCGCGCAGCAAGCGCGCTCAAACTTTTGGGTTTCTATTATACGATGAACAGAAACGAGCGTGAAGCGCGAGGTTCACATGATGATCATACCAAATATCGAGCGCGAAGCGCGAGTGTCGTGATAGAATGTGTTCCTTAAGGTCGATAGAACCTTAAGTAAATTAGTTCTTATTTTTATGTAAAACTGACATAATTAAACCAAAAGCAGGTCATAACGATGAAGCTTACTAAGAGAGTATTAGCCTGCGAAGCGCGCAATAGCGAGCACACGAAGTGTGAAAACCTAGACGACAAACGTGTCCGAGCGCGCAGCGCGAGGTGAATGCATTATCGAGCGCGAAGCGCGAGATAAACATATAATCGAGCGCGAAGCGCGAGTTGAATACCTAATCGAGCGCGAAGCGCGAGATCCAACAGGTGCGCGCCCTAGGCGCGCTGAAACTTGCGAGCGAAGCGCGCGATGAGAATGTGCCCGCGAAGCGGGCAGATTTTTTAATTTATTAATTTAGGCTGATAATTTCTATAGGTGCTTTTATAAATACATTTATAAATACTTCTATAAAATTGTTATAAAATTCATAATTATAAGATTTATAATTACTTTTATAAATACTTTATTTTATAATACTTGTTGCGTAAATAAACGATTTTATTTTGCGAGGTTATAGCTCACATACCTACTCACGTCACCCTCACGTTTTCTGGATAAAACAAATGTTTAAGATGCTTTAAAAAATTCGATAAAATGTAAAAGTGTGAAACACCTTGACCACCTTGTCAGCCTCTGATCAGCATCTGATCGTTTTTTGGACATTTGACCTTGATTTTTGAGCTCTCCAAGGTCACAGAAATAAGATTTCCATAGTACATTTTAGAAGATATTTGGATTTATAGATTAAAATGGGTCACCCAAGCGGGGCTCTACAAGGATGGACGAACCCTTTCCCTAGCTGCTGCGGTTCAAAACGATCAACTCGAAGATGACGGGCTAGACTGCTACGATGCCAGCATTATCCCTGTTCGCGAAGGCTTTATGGCGCGTATGCACACTCTGTGGTGCCAGAAACACCCAGAGCTTCAGCACGTTTCCCATCAGTCTTTGCGAAATCAAGCCGACAACCTCCGAAAAAATGGATGTGTACGCGGAGCGCTTCCCCAACCGTTGCTTGATCAAACTGCAGACAAAGATGAGGAAGCAACATTAAGACCAACCGCACCAAGCAGGCACCTTCTGAGAGATGATCGCAATTTCAGTACAAGGAGGAACATTAACATGCAAGTCCCTCCTAAGCCCCAAGATCTGGCTGAAATGGATGCCTCCCTTCGTAGAGCTATCTCGCAAGAGTCCGACCTCTGGACCATCAATTGCTCAGTTTATGGTGCTGCGAGAGCTTTGGCTGATGGAAATCGAAGGCTAAAACCGACGCTGGATCAAAAGACCAAAAGACGCTTGCATCAACTGAACAAGAAGATTGGATGGGCAAGACAGAATGCGTCTCGTGTTCAAGGTGTGATTGACTACATAACATCTGGTAGACCGTTCACGGAAAGGGTTCGAAAGTTCGCCCAAGAACTAAGGATCTTGAATCACACAATAAACAAGTCAAAGCTGCTGATAATCAAGCAGCATATTGATGACAAAATACGGCTGTTATATGACGCAAGGAGGAGAATACAGAAGAAGGAGAGATGGATCAGGGAGAATCAACCGTTTCTCGCTGACTCATCGCGCCTCTTCCGCGATCTCCCTGTTTCTGTAAAAAATCCACCCAAGCCCAAGGAGGTAGAATTTTTTGGAGAGAGGTGTACAAGATCCCGAAAAAACTAGAGTTGAAAGAAGATACTGACAATATCATCCGCTTCAAGGAGTTTTGCGACAACCTCATAAAATCTGAGGAGGAATGTCCACCAATCACTGCCAAAGACGTGAAAAAAGCACTTAGAGGCACGAAGAACTTTTCCGCTGCTGGACCAGATTGTATCAAGAATTTCTGGTGGAAGAAATTTACTTTTACAGACCAACATTTGACCCGCATATTCACCTCATATTTGAAGTCGGAGACGCCCATTCCGCAGAGGCTGGTGTTAGGACGCACTATACTCATGCCAAAAAAAGGCAACTTGTCCAACTCAGAGAATTACAGGCCAATAACTTGTTTGAACACACTGTATAAGATCTTCACAGCTGTCCTAAACAGGATTGTTCGAAGAATTGAACCTGTATGGCGAGAGATGTACGAACAACGTGGCTCGAAAAAAGGTGTAGCAGCCTGTCGAGAGAACCTGCTAATTGACACGTGCGTCTGTGAAGACGCTGCAGCCCATCAGCGCGTCCTGTCAATGGCCTGGATTGACTACCGGAAAGCTTTCGATTCAACCTCTCATAGACTTATCATCTGTCTGTTGGAAAGCTTGAAGGTACATCCACACATAGTGAGATGCATAGAGAGATTGATGCCTCTTTGGAAAACTAGATTTACTATCTCATCTAGAAATTATCGTGTGACAACGAACAACGTCACCTTCCAGAGAGGCGTCTTTCATGGTGATATCATGAGCCCTTCGGTTTTTTGCATCACACTTCTGCCTCTATCTCTCTCACTACGAAATTCTCCTGGATACCTCTGTGGCGACACTAATCAGCGCGAGCATAAGGTCACACATGTATTCTATATATAAGGACCTAAAGATCTATGCCTCTGGTAAAAGCAAACTTCAAACTGCCTCAATGCCGCATTCAGGACGTAACATCGGTGAAGGAGTCTCTCCGAAGCAGATACAAGCATCTTCTTCGACAGATTTGGTCTTCCAATCTGTCGGCGTTGAACAAGGTATCTGCGACTAACATGCTTGCCGTCCCGGTTCTACTCTACTCGTTTGGGGTGGTTCAATGGACGAAGAACGAGCTTAAGGCCCTTGATGTCACCACACGTAAGATCATGCATATTCATTAAAGATTGCATATCAATTAGTCAGTTCCGCAATTATAAATTTCACGCCGTTAAGGCGGACGCGGACTTCTGACTCTCCAGTGTCTTCATAACCGAATTGTTCTAAGTACAGCTTACATCGTTGCGAATGGCAGAGATCCTCTCCTAAAGATGGTCAGGAACCACGAGATGATTGGCGAAGGAGCGTTCCTTTACAAAGCCGCAGAGCAAGCGGCCGAGACCCTTGGCTTGAATTTTAACATCAGAAGTGAGGAAAGTGCATTACTCCATCTAGATGCTTTACTCCTAAAAGCCGAAGTAAAGAAAGCAGAGGTTTGAAAATTTCACCAACAGCTACTCGACAAGAAAATGCACAGAAACTTTCACAGAAATGTAGAAACACAGTCCATGTCGAAGAAGCAAACTTTTTCTTTCCTCAAATCATCAGGGCTTAATTCAGGTACAGAGGGTTTTATTTTCGCATGCCCGGACGGTGTCATTTCCACCTTAGCATACAGTGAGCGCATTTTATGTCAAGAAGTTCCCAGTTGTAGGAGCAGAGCGTGTCATGCACACGCTGAGTACCTACAACACATACTATCAGGGCGTCCGATCCACGCAGGAACTACGTATATCTATAGACACAATGCGGCCCTAAGTGTGCTTTATTACCATCTTGGTCGCTCTTACGGTGTTGGTCGCGACCCTGCCCTTCCGAACGCTCCAAGGAAGATAGAGTCAATTGTCCGAAACGAGAAGTGCCATAAAAAAACCATTTTATATTTTTAATTCAAACTACAAATATTTACTCATTCTTGAAATGATCTTCGCAACAATATAATGTTGACGTTAAAAATGTGGTAGGGCACATGTCACGCCTAACAATTTTGTACCATTTTTTTCGTTCCTCACCTTTGGGTATAGATATAAATAATTTTCCTGGATTTTTGACAGACGTGTTCTTGCATAGAGGCACAAAACACCAATGGTAGTACTTTTTTGCATTTTAATTAAAAAACCGAGAATCGCCCGGCTTAATTACAAGCGTTTGACCTCCTCCTACTTAAGATAAAATACACTAGAGTCCCGCTATAGGAGTTCCCGAGATAAGGGACAAGGTGGTCCAAGGGGACGAGAGGGAGGCGTTTTTAAGATCAACGCAGTTGCGATGTTTACGGTTCGGCGCTATCAGAAGCCACAAGAAAGAAAGAGAAGAAGAACGGTTTGGAGAGTCCCAAGATAGTGTGAAGCGATAAAGGGTACCCCAGAGACAGCTACTATAGCGGGACTCTAGCGTAGTCGGTTTTGAAAGCTAATTACAGCCATAATCAACTCTCAAAAAGGCTTCGAGTTACATAAGTATATTTCGAGAAACTCTCAATTGGATACAAAACATCCAATGTATTTTTAATTTTCCGTATGAGAAAGAATTATTAAATAATGTGATAATTAACGAAACGTAGGTTGAATCCACAGACAGTGGGAATTTTGAAAGCGATTAAGCATGCGATTGTGTATTTCTTTGACTTTGTGTATAATAATAATAAATAAAGTGAAGTAATGATATCAACAATCATTTTTCCAAACATGTTTTTTTTCTATTCTATGATTAAACTAAAACACACCTATTCGATTTTTTTACAGCCTACATTGTCAGAAGAATTTAGAAAATTCCAAAACATTTAAATTACTAAGTTTACCGAAATTTACAAAATTAATTTGCTGAAAACGAAAATCAGTAACTTTTATTGTAAATTTACTAAATTTTTAAATACATTCAGGAATTGTATCTAAAAATTACACCTCGCTTCTCATAGGGCAAAGCTGTCTATTAGTTTTAAAATGACTTTCTGTGAAAATGTTCGAAACATCGGTGACCTCGCGTTTGACCGACGAGTCCATCTAATATAGAGACGGACCTCGTTGCGAAGACTATTCGGCTGTATGTGCTCATTTTGTTATGTAAAGTGTACGGGTCAATCCCTAGAAACGAAAAATTAGTGCAAAAGGTTTGGTTCATTAGTTTTAAAATATATATGCATCCTATATTTGACCGAAACATATAAATATATAGTAAGACAATATGAACCAAGTTTATGCGTATGTCGAACAATGGTCTCCGTGGCAAGTGTCACTAACTACTTTTACATTTTTAATAGGAATTTTTAGCAGGCCATTTTCTCGAAAAATAAACTTTCTGAAGACTATGTTCGGTTTCATTTAGTAAGGAAGTTTATCGACATCAAACTATGATTTATTTTAAAATTGTACAAATTTTAATATTTTTAACTACTTTGAAGACAAAAATCGTCTTTCACAGTACGGTAAGGCAAAAAAAATGCGAACGAAACGAGAGTATCGAGTAGCGAAAAAGTGCGCGGAGTTAAATCAAGAGGATAGCGAGCGAAGCGTGAATAGCGAACAAAGAAAAATAGCGAGCGAAGTGAACTTGGGGTAGCGAGACAAGCGTGAGTAGCGAAGCGAGCAGCGCAGGAACGAAAGTCGAAAATGTAATTAGTTATGTAATTACTTTTATATAGTAGTTTAAGTGTAGTTTAGGAAATATTTTAAATATGTAACAAAGCATGTAAATTCTTATTTTAGGCCTGGGGCTGAATAAAAACTCATTTATATTTTAGATTGATTTTGTTAAATTTTATGATGGCGAATTTAAACTAAATAATAAACTAACACTTTTAAAAAACAGTATTATTGGCATAAAGCTTATTAAAACAACTTTCTCAACCGCTAAACATATACAGTTAACAAACACGTAAACGATATAAATTGTTTGGTCTTTTTTATAATAATAGCTTCTTACCTTTTCTGATAAATTGTTCGAGAGTATTACAATTGATATGGAGTCGTAAGCTCCAAAATTTGATTTAGAACGTTAAAGGTTTATCGAACGAACCATTCACATTCAGGCAGTGGTGTAGCTGGCCCTGAGTGGGCCCTGTATCAAAATTTCTTAGGGGGCCCGTTTTAGGAAAATAATCAAGGGGACCCCGCGGTCTGGGGCCCCCGGACCTCGGGGGACCCGTATCATTGATACGGCTGATACGGCGGTAGCTACGCTCTTGCATTCAGACGAATTTCAATGATGTCAAGAGCGAATGAACTTTTTTCCCTAGAGTCTAAGCAGTATGACTTCACTTTAGAAATCGCACATTCAGCATACCTTGCATACTCTCATCCATTCTTCATCGAGCATCTTTTAAATTAATTCAATTATTGACAATTTATTTATAATAGTGTGTAAAAATTAGAAATGATATTTACATTCTGTAAATAGAAAAACTTTGCCTTAAGAAATCGAATCATTAAATGAATCAAATACGAGTAGGTACATATATTTATTATTTCGTCGAAGGTTGTGTTTCATGAATGTATTTTTCTACTGTAAAATAGGTAATGAATTTTTTTTTCTTCAAAATTTTGCGTTCCTAATATATCTATACAATTCCAATATGTAATTTTTCATACAAATTATTATCATATAAACTAAATTTTAATCAGTAGAAACAATTTAATACTTATTAATACTTAATTCGATTCTTTGGAACACTGTTAGTTGTAAAATTATTTATATTCCCACCATCAGTAGGAAAACATTAAGAAATTAAAAGCAGAAAGAGTTATAGAAATCGTCATGTATCTCTCGCTCGGGTGTCTTATATTTTTGGATAAGTCTAAACGTACCGATAATGCGTACGTTTAGCTGTATCCTATTTTTCACTTTGAAAAACGAGATGCAAATGCATTTTGAAAAATATTCATGCCTTCAAATCATATACATACAAAGTGACACATTGCAATCAACGATGCAAGAATAATATTTGCGCATGCGCACTTTGAACTATAGTAATTTTGAAAACATATGGGCAAAGTTGCGCTTGTGCCCTCCAGGGATAAGGAACTTTGCACACCGGCACAATTTTAAAGACATTTTACAAGGCTCTTTACTGTTACTATTTCGGAGCAGCCTTTGCTTGCAACTTTTTTAGTCCGTTGTGGCAAAGAAACTTGTGATACGGGCAATTGCTCGTGTTGCGAACTAAGAAATTATCTCTTAAGGGGTTTATCAGAGTTATAAAACGGGATTCCAGTTTCCGGCCGCACGGTTAAATATTTATGTCTGATTTTTTGCATACGTCATCCAAATATTATTCTCTTTTTTCCTACACATTCGGTTTTTCAAAAAATGCTTATATTTTATGTTATGAACAAATAGAAAAGAACAATAGAAAAAAAATGCAGTGACGCTCAGTTTCAGCTGAGAGTTTCATTGCTGCAAAAATACCAAAAAAAAATTTTTTTCCCGACCCAAAAAATGTTGGCAGTGTGGGATTTGCAAATGTTGTTTGAAGTTTTTTTTTACTCTTCACTGTTAATTGAAAATATAGAGTACATAAATTCTACAATTTTTGAGAAACTTTAAAAGGGTAGGGGGTGGGAGTGATTTACCACCACTTAATTAAAAGTATAGTTGGACGGCTAGTTTTATAGACTAAAAAACCCTCTTTCATTGGCGTTTTACAGTTCGCACTATTTTCACAACTGAAGTCTTGGGCGGAACTGGAAAGGCGGAGGAAGTGTAAAAAATTGAGGACCACTTGATTGAAAATGTTACTCATTTCACGAAAAGAAAAATTTGGCTTTATCTTTAGCCCGGTCGTACTGCTAAAGTTAAACGTACAGAATGTCCGTATGCCTAGACATTTACCAATTTGTTTTATTTCACGTTCACTTGTTTGATATATCTACATATAAATATACATTCATAGTTGTTTAAACTATATTTTTGAGACTGAAATATATTATAGCCTAGGTATTTTGTTGCGAATTCGATGGCGTGGTTAATAAATGGTAATCAAATCGTTAAAGCTGATTGGCTTGAAATACGAGGCATTATATTCGAATTGTTGGGAAAGCGCAGTAAGTAACCTTCAATCTTGAAAAATAATATAGCCCTCAGAATGTGGGTTATACTTGGCGTGCAATGAATTGAAAAAAACGTTCTATAAAGTACAGTTTGTTTCCGCGCGCTTCTAATAAAAATCCGGCAGCAAGCGGTAATGGATACCTAATATAGGGTTGGCTTTTTTATATGCAAATTTTTAGAAAGGATGTACATGTGAGTAATACAAATTTAAAAACCAGTACAGTATTTTTTCTTATTATAAGTTTATCGTGTATACTTCCGAAAAGGTCAAATAAGAAAATTTACTTCATACTGATTCTGGGGGTAGGGGGTTCTTCTGCATCTTAATCAATTTTTTTTTTATTTTAAGAAAATTAGTTTTGAAAAGAAATCATTAAAAATATTGACAAAAGCCACAAATTTTCAAAGCAAAAGTTATAGATCTTTTCAAAATAGATATTTGTTGTGCCATAGTAATATTTTCATACAGGATCCACTGCAAATGAAATATGAAAAATGTTCACTCAAAACAGGTTCTAAAGGCCATACCTTGTAAACTATGAGAACTTGGACATGCCTTTTATTATTTTTGTGAGCAATTGGTATACTTTATTTTGACTAGGTAATGCTAGTTTACAAGATGCACCAGAAATAATAATATTTCCAAGAAAATAACTTTCATACAGTTTTAAACTTTAAAATTTTATTATTATTATTATTATACCATTAGGCCATTTCCCTGTCGGGGCAGACGTGAGTTGCTCGGTTGGAAAATAGTAGTGTGTATATGGGTATATAGGTATAAAGTAGGTAGGTATATAGGTATGAGGTAGATAGGTATATAAGTGTTAGGTATAGATATTTTAGATTGATCTGGAATTCTCGTGTTATTTATTTAAATTACACGCTTATTCCGCAACACTGCTCCGACCCAGGTTGCTGATCAATCTCTAGAGCGATCACCCCAAGTGAAGAGCCTCACAAAATTGTTATGTATGGTTCCCCACTTGGGCCCATTAGTATCCAAGGTCTTTGTTTCAGGCGTCATTCATTCTATTGTCACTCTGTTTACAAACTATTTGTTGCCACACTTTTCTGTCCTGGCATACTACACTAGCTTCCTTCACGTCCATGCATTTTTTCATGCAAGCTCTTGTGTTTCTATGGCTTCTTGTGTCTCTTCGGATTAATGTCTCATTTACAGATTCTAACCATTCTTTCGGCGGTCTACCTCTGGGCATTCTGCAATTTACTTTACCTTTATACACTTGTTTCGTTAGACGTTTATCTTTCATTCTTTCAACATGTCCAAACCATCTTAACTGATTTCTTTCCCATGTGTCAACTATTGTCTCTTTTACACCACATTCTTTGAGGATTATTTCGTTTCTCACTTTGTCCATCAGTGTTTTCCCGAAAATTGTGCGCAGAGGTTTCATGCCAATCGCGTTAATTTTACTATTATCCTTTTTTTGACTGGTCCATGTCTTGCTACCGTATAGCACAGTCGGTACAAATATTAAATTATATATTGCCATTTTAGCTTTTTTTGATATATTTTTACTTCTGAGAATGGACCCTGCTCTACCGATAACCTTCTGATCCTCGTTTATGCGCCTATCTAACTCCCCATCTATCTTCCGTCACTAGTGAATAGGCTACCTAGATTTATGTGCTTATCAACTTGTTCTAATCTCTCATCATTTTGGACAATTTTGCACATTGTTTTCTCACCTTTTCCTTCAAACATTATGATTTTTGTTTTACTTACGTTAATTTTGAGGCCCATGTTCTGCATGCTTGTATTTAGTTTGGTCAACATTCTTTGCAAGTCGTCCATTGATTCTGCTATAACAACCTTGTCATCTGCGAAAGCTAACCCACGCACCCTCACTGTCTCGAGATCTACACCTCCTTCGTCGAAGAGGGCCATTCTTAGACACTTGTCCATAAATATGATAAATAGCCATGAGGACATAACGCATCCTTGTTTAACGCATTGCATAATATCGAACCAGTCACTCAGTTTCCCATTAACCCTTACACTTGCTTTGTGACCTGCATATATTGTTTTTATTGCTTGTAGGATCCATCCATTGACTCCGTACTCTTTGAGGACTTCCCAAAGTTTACTTCTATCCCCCATGTCAAATGCTTTTTCTAGATCAACAAACGCACAAAAAACTTTCTTTCCTACTTTCAAACTTTTTTCTGTGATCTGTCTTAAGCTAAATATTTGATCCGTACATGATCTTCCTGACATAAATCCACTTTGGACTTCCCATATCTTTTCTTCTGTTATTTTCATTACCCCGCGGATAAGTATTTTTGAGTATATTTTACTTACGGTACTTAATAAGCTGATACCTCTGTAATTATTGCAGTTGCTTTTATTTCCCTTTCTTTTGTATATTGGTACGATAATCGCTTTTCTCCACTCGGCTGGGACTTCCCCCATCTCAATGCATAAATTTATCAATTCGCACAGCCTGTCAGCTATGTACTCGCCATTGTATTTAAGCATTTCAGCGCTAATACTGTCTACGCCAGCAACCTTACCGTTTTTTAATTTCTTAATTATATCTGTAACCTCAGTGACTCATACTTTCTCAATTGGGTTTTCTGATGCATTATGTTCTATGTCGCAGTTCTGTTGTCCTATAGCTTCACCTCCTAATAATTCTTTAAAGGAGTCTTTCAAAGTGTCTACTATCCCGTCTGTATCATATAGCATTTCACCTTTGCTGTTTCTCATGCTGACAAACTATGTACTTTCACTTCCCTCCATCTTTTTAAATATTAGTTTCTGGCGTCCTTCAAAGTGATGTTTAACGTTCTGTTGTGCGCTTCTTTCTTTTCTTTTCGGGCTGCCTCAATTTCATCATTCCACCATGCATCACCAGACTTTCTTTAAACGCCGTACGACACACTTCAGTCGCAGTTTTAACAATGATATCCCGTGGCATAGTCAATGCGCCTTCTATATCTTTATTGCTTATAAGTGCTTCCCAAGTTGCCTTATCTATGCGTTCGTTTAACTTATTCTGAAAATCTATTCGCACTTTCGGTTTCTGTAAATTTTCAATCTTGATTCGCGTTGGTTTCGTTTATTTGGTTCTCTTTCTTCTCCATCCCCGCCCTAAGTTTATTTTGGAGACTAGAAGGTAATGGTCAGTATTGCATTCAGAGCCCCTCAGGACTCCTGTATCTTTTACTAGTTTTCTTAGTCTTTCATCCGCAATAACGTAGTCAATTATACTGTGGCTATTTCCTTTACGCCAGGTGTACATGTGGATAATTTTATGTCTAAACCAAGTATTTGTAATAAATAGGCCCTTTTCTAAGCATAAGCTAACTAATCTTTCCCCGTTATAATTTTTTCTTGAATCCCCAAAATTACCTAACATCCATTATGTATCTGTACCCTGACGTTGGACGATGACCCATCCGTTAATACCTCCTAGCAGAATGATTCTTTCACCGTGATCTCAAGTACTTATTGTATCATTTAAAGTGTCCAAGAAGGCGTCTTTGACTTCTCGCGGATCACTTATTAACTAGTTTTATTATTTCTGACTGAATCGCGAATTGAGTTATAATCAATTTCTATTATTAATTTATATTTTGTACATCAAATATTACCCTATTTGATTCTACACGACTAAAAGGGAAATTCTAATAAAATCCCGTAATGTGCTTGGTTTGCCGAACTATATTGTGTAAAATTTGACCAATAAATATTCTCCGTAAATAAGTCACAAATGTGAATATTATAAAAGGCCATCGAAGGATAGTTTTCATTTTAGGCTTGAAATCGTCGAGAGTCATCCCCAAAAAACTATTTAGCAAACTGAAAAAAATGGTTAGTTGTGACAACAAGCTCTTTATTAGTAGAGATGGTACATGGAGAAAAAATGGAAGTCATCGCTTTTGTGAAGATAACACAAATTCTTTACACAGAACTTTTATTCAAAAAAAGAGTGCAGAAATATGGGAATCATTCCTCCAAAAATGAATAATGTTTCCAAATATTGATCATTCCTTAACCCGAAAACAAATATTTAATATGCTACCGTGATTGAATGTAATTGAAGTTGTAATTGGTCCTGTGGAAAAAAATAGGTTTTATTATTCGGATATTGTAATCATATTTAAACAGAAAGATTGAAACTTTTATTGAGCAAAACAAATACCTCTAGTCAATAGTATTAACTCTAAATTCAAATAATGTATTACATGGTTTATGACTATGAAGAAAGAATAAATATATTTATATACAAAGAATACCATACTATTCAAATGTATATTTATTGAAATAAAAGGTAGAGTTCTGTCCCTGATAGCATAATAACCGAAATTATTTCAGATTAGTAGTGAAATGCAGAAAAAAAATTTTAATCGATACTCATAAAAATTATAATTACACATTTAACGTTCAGTATCATTTAAAAAAGGAGTAGAAATCGCAGCAGAATTTGGTATGTAACGTAAAACATTCGATGAAAAGTTGTCCTTGCAAAGGGACAGCAGCGCTTGGTCCTGGAAAGTATAGTAATGTGTCCAAAACGTTCGAGGCGGTAGTGCGCGTTTTCATATGAGAAATTTGCGTAATTGTAGCGCCACGCCGCTGCGCGATTTTTTTAGCGTCCTCTCGTCGGTATTCCTGAACCTGATTTCTGGCGGGTTCGCTTCGTAGCGTGGGGTCATGCAGTGCAAGTTATGTTATACTTTTGTGATTAGTTTGTGACACTCTTTTGTCTCCACAATGAGTGGGAGTGAGCCTGAGGATTTTGCGAAACAGCCAATTATAGATCCAGCTGTGACTAATAAGTACAGTTCGTTTTTGCTTTTCACTTGTGCCACTTTTAAGGTTATGTCCGAAAAATCGCAATCGCAACTTCGACAAATTCAAACAGCATAAAATGGCCTTTTTATTCATGTTTAAGAGAAAAAGTTTAAAACATTACACAATTTGTGTTAAGGTTTTAATACTTTCTTGAATTTTAAAATTATTTCACGCGAAAAGGTTAGTACGTTAAGGGTACTCGAGAGGCGATACTGTGCCTGTGTGTGTGTGGAGAGCGGTGTGTTAGCTCGTCTTTCATGGAAGAAAGAAGGTTTATTCGTATGCTTATAGAGCATTTCTTTATCGCGAAACGTATTCGCATTTTTGCTTTTGTTCATTCGGAACAAATTGTATTTCGATTGTACCTAGAGTGGTTAAATACAAAGTGGTGAAACTATTTGAGTTTTATTATTATGCCGAGCAGAATGCTCATCAGCATTTTAAATCCTTGATTTGTCTCTTTTAGAGAATTTGATCAACTTCGTTATTGAAACTTCAAACATTTCGCGGTTCACCAGAATCTGTCGGCATTTCTGATTTGATAGTGAGCTGATGATGATATCTGAAAATTACGCATCATTACTGGAACTTGTAAAAGCGGTCGGTCGTTTTGGTGCTGCGTAGTTTCGAATGTGACGCAGTGTTGTGCAATCGCTGAGTGCTATTGTTATGTTAAACTTTAAAACTTTGATTGAGTCTAAGAATTTCTTTATTTTTTGCACTGTGAATTTTAAAGTCCGTGTTATTTATCAAAGATTGGATTGGTGATTGACTAATGTAAACATCACTGTTCACAATGTCTAGTGACAATTCAAAGCTACAGCAAGACCCAGTTTTGCAACTTGAAGGTCTTATTTGGCAACAAAGAAATAATTTTAAAACTTTGACTCGACATTATGATTCGTTGAAGAAACGCCTGGATGTTGAAAACCTCAATTCAAAGATGCTGCAAAATCGTTTGCAAATTGCCTCACAAGTATGGCAATTATGTATAGTAACACAGACGCAAATTTGCAATTTAAAATTTGCCAATGAATAAAATGAGTATTTCGTAAAAGAAGAATTTGAAGCTGCGGAGGAGATGTTCCTTGAGATTAACGACGTAGTTATGACCAAATTACAAATACTTGAGGAAGAAAATCGTCCAGAAACAACTTCGAAGGTTTTTCAAGGAAATACTGGAAATTCTGTCGGCACTCTACAACGAAAGATGACTTCGCTACCAAAGATTACGCTTCCGAAATTTTCAGGTAAGCCAACAGACTGGGCAACTTTTCGCGATTATTTTATTTCGCTTATTATCAAGAATTCCGCGTTGTATAATCTTCAAAGATTACATTTTTTAAAATCATCCGTTGATGGAGAAGCCTTTTCTCTAGTTAAAAACATACCGTTAACTGATAATAATTTTGAATCAGCATGGGATCAGTTGAAAAGAAGGTATGCAAATCCTCGCGCTCTTATTATTGCAGAATTGAAATCGTTTTTTTCAATTCCCGCTATGAAAACCGTTTCTGTCAGCGTATTACAAACGATGCGAAATCATGTAATTGAAAAGGTAGCAGCATTAGAAAACTTAGGTCGTATCAAGTCGCAAACTGCTGCTCCGCCAGAAAACGCTGAGTCGGATAGTGTTAGTAAATATTAGTTTTTCATTTTTCTCAGAAGCTGGATAACAAAAAGCGTTTAGCTTGGGAATTGCAATTAGGTAATTCAACAGAATATCCGCATTTTTCAAAGTTTTAAACATTTTTGGATACACGAATTCGAGCATTAGAAGCGACTCAAAAAGAAGGTGAAATAAAGTCTAAATCTGATATTGTAAGATCTCATGTTGTTTCAAATAAACCAGTTGCCCTCTGTGTACGGCGGCGCATAAATTGTTCTCTTGTCCAGAATTTAAGAAAAAATATGTGAAAGAACGATTTTAATTTGAGAAATCGAAAAAGCTTATTTTAAATTGTTTTACAGCTGGACATTGTGTGACTGATTGTAAAAGCTCGTACTCCTGCGTTCAGTGTCAATCAAGACACCATACATTATGACATTTTAAACAAAATGAGATAGATAAAAAAGAGGCATCTGCCTCAAGTGCGAATTCTTTAAATGTCAATACGCCTACATCGTCAAAGAGCGCAATTCCAGTTGTCCAATCACATCATGCGGCATTGAATCAGATAAAACCAACTAAAGTTTTACTTGCAACAGCTAAAGTAGTTGTTTCTTCTAGCTCTGGACGTTCGGTCTAGGTTCGTGCTTTTTTGGATCAAGGGTCAACTTGGTCATTTGTAAACAAATAATTGGTTAATGCTTTGCAAGTTCGTCCAAGACGTTTAGACGAAATTGAGCTTTTGGTTTGGGAAGTGTTTCAACTGGTAAAACACGTCTTATGGCTCAAATAAAAATTCGTTCGCGATCGGGTCAAGGTCCAATATTTTCTACAAACGCGTTGATTTTGGATGATCTTACGAATTATGTACCCGCGGTTAGTAATGATGTTTTATCAAAAGCACATTTGCAAAATCTCGACCTCGCTGATGACGAAGTTACAGGTTCGCAGCCTATTCACGTTATCATCGGTGCTGACCTCTATGGTTCAGTGCTACTCGATGGACTTAGAAAAGGTCGTTTTGATGAGCCCATTGGTCAAAATACTGCATTCGGCTGCATTCCTTTGGGAAAGAATGATCATTTTCACCCTGATTTGAAATCTTTAGAATCACGTTAGGCATTGGTGCATCACTGTGTTTCGAGCAGTGATTTAGACTGTTCTTTGGCACGATTTTAGAATCTCGAAGAAGTACCTTTCGTCTCGCGTTTAACTAAATCCAAAGAGGAATGCGAATTGCATTTTAAGTTAACGCATACTAGAACTGCCGAAGGCCAATATGTTGTTCGATATCCATTTAAATCCGAACCCCCAATTAATATCGGTTCGTCTCGAAAAATAGCTGAAAAGGCCTTCTTAGCACTTTTGAAACGGCTTAAAAACTCTCCAGAACTTTTTTGTCAATATAAAAGGTTTATGGATGAGTACGAAAGTTTAAGCCACATGTCACGAATTTCAAGCCCGTCACGTGAACTCAATCCGACACAAGTAGTCTACTTAACTCACCATCCGGTGATTAGGGAGTCTAGTAATACTACGGCAGTTGTAAGTGTTTTTAATGCGTTTGACTAACGTCAAATTTTTCATCGCTTAATGATCACATGCACGTTGAGCCCAAATTACAAACTAATCTTTTCGAAGTTCTTTTGTAGTGGCGAACTTAACAATTTGTTTATACAGCAGATATTGCAAAAATGTATAGACAGATACTCATAAATGAAAAGGATCGCGACTATCAGAGAGTTCTTTGGATTCCGACACTTAGCTCCGAACCGATAGAATTTCGTTTAAACACCGCGACTTATGGAATAGCGGCTGCTTCATTCCTCGCTTTACGAGTCCTACGGCAATTGGTCCAAGACGAGGGACTTCAGCATCCTAAAGGCTCGATCGTCATTACTCATCAGACTTATATTGATGATTGCCTTTTTGGGGTAGATTCGAAAGTTGAACTAATTGAAATTCCAGAAGACGTACAAAATTTGCTTCAAAAGGGTCATTTTAAGTTGACAAAATGGGCCAGTAACTCGCCCTCGCTACTTGCGGATATTGATCCGTTCGAACATGGGTTAGCTGTCGAAAAACCCTTAGATGAAAACGATTCTTTGAAGGTTCTTGGTATCGTCTGGCATACCATGTTTGATGTCTATCGCTTTAAAATACAACTACCAGAAGTCTCGCAATTAACTAAACGTTCAGTTCTGTCTTTAATTGCCCGTTTATTTGATCCCTTGGGTTGGGTATCACCGGTAGTGATTTTAGCTAAAATTTTTATGCAAAAGCTTTAGATTAAATCGATCTCTTGTGATGATATTTTACCAGAAGATCTTTTAAAATTTTGGAACTAGTATCGCGAGTATAATCCTGCCGATTTAGCATCTCGTGGTGCTATTGCTTCCAAACTTACCGAAAATGATCTTTGATGGCACAGTCCAACGTATGTGAGTCAAACTGAAGAATTTTGGCCTTCGTTAGGAAACTTTAGGAATTTTGAAACCGATTTAGATCTCCGAGTGCAAACGTATCACGCATATGAACAACCTAAATTTTGCTTAGCAAACCTATCAACCCGAATCTCGTCGTGGCTGAAACTTGTGCCTATTTTAGCGTATGTCCTAAAGTTTTTGGCTATTAAAACGGTATTTTCCCCTGTTAAAATGAAAACTGGAAATGATGTCTCTATCGTGAAATATTGTGTTAATAGTGAAATTGTTTGGCTCAAGTCAACGGCCATACCATGCTGAAAAACCCAGTTCTCGTCAGATCACTGAAGCTAAGCAGCGTTGGACGCGGTTAG
>CAKNYM010012028.1:0-10064 GCA_932195095.1 Andricus curvator | reverse complement strand
CAATCCGATTTGGCTTTCCGTCCTCCCGGGTTTTTTAAAAAGGACTTAAAAGGACTTTAAAAAAGGACTTTTAAAAGGCCAACAGCCATACCACGCTGAAAAAACCAGTTCTCGTCAGATCACTGAAGTTAAGCAGCGTTGGGCGCGGTTAGTACTTGGATGGGTGACCATTCGAGAAAACTGAGTGCTGTTGGCACATCGTGGGTGTGGTGAGCCCACACTTGTAGTTATTTACTACAAGAAACTAACCTAGAAACACTACTCGAATCGGGTAGTGTCACGCCTACCCTGAAAGGGAAATGGCTTAATGGTATACTTGATTGGCCAATCAAGTTCAACCAGTCCACACCAGGGGGCGCTCTGGCCAATCACAGGCATCGTAGAGAATACATACATAAGAACAACATGACCTGAAACTTCAGTTTCAGGTCAGCCCTGAAGAAGTGAACTGCAATGTTCACGAAACGTCGGCAACATTCATAGTTTCGCACACGATTGAAACCCCAAAAATCTTTAAATTTTTAATTTTAATTTATTGAAAAAGATGAATTTTCAACCAAAAAATTAAATTTCCAACCAAAAAATTAATTTTCGAACAAATTTGGACTTTCGACCAAAATACTTAAAGTTTTAACCAAATGGTTAAATTTTTATACTAAAAATATTAATTTTTAGCAAAAAAGTTGTTTGTAACTGTAACTAGTTACAGTTACTAGATAAAGTAACTTCAAGTTACCTAAAAAGTTACTTTTTTCACTTCCTTCATTTTATAGTTTAAAAATCAAAATAACTAAGATGATAATTCATAAAAACTTAATTGAGAAAGAAATAGGCATTAGTTAAAGTAAGATTTTTCAGTCACATTTTTTAATCCAACAGTTGTACTTTTACCCAAAAATGTGACATTATTTTTACCGGAAAAGAATTTTCAAGCTGAAAGGACGAATTTTTAACAAAAAAGTTACTTTTCAACCAAATTTGAATTTTTTACCAAAAGAGTTAAATTTTTTAAAAAAATACATACATTTTCATAACGAAAATATCAATTTTCAACAAAAAAGTTAATTTTCAACCAAATTTGAATTTTTTACCAAAAGAGTTAATTTTTTTAACAAAATACATAAACCTATAAAATACATAAACATAAAGTAACAAGATGGCCAACGACTCGGACAGTGATTCTGAGAGCTCCGATTCAACGGTCGTAAATGCCAATAATCAGACACAAAAATCACCTATTCGTTACAAGTGTTGCAAAGGAACTATTGTAAAAAGTGTTGTGTGTATCAATTGTGGTAATTCTTATCACAAAAGCTGTGCAAATCGGATAAAAGATATTGTCTACCTTAGTGATGCTCGATGTCAGTGTTGTAAGCCAAAAAGTGATCCATCATCATCAGGCAGTGAAAGTGAAACGATTATTCGTTTACGAAAATTAATAAAGGAACAGGAGACACTTTTGTACACTAAGGATGAAGAAATCAAATCATTGAAATCTCATGTCAAAGCATTAAAAACCAAAGTTTCTAAGATGGATGAAACTAAGGCGTCTGATGACGTTACTCGAACGAAAGGTACGAAGTCATTTCGTGACGCAATAGCGACCATTTTTATCAAGCCTAAAAATGAGGCTCAACCTTCTTCAGAAACTAAGAAGGCCGCAAAATCTAACATCAACCCCAGTGATATATCAGCTGGTGTCACCGCGATTAGAAGTATTCCTGGTGGAGCAGTTATAATAAGTTGTGGTGATGTTGCATCAAAGGAAAAACTTCGTAAAGCTGCTGTGAACTTAGGAGATCAGTATGTTGAGAAAGAGCCGTGAAAGGACTACCCTAAAATTAAAATTTTAGGTGTACATGCTGATGATGTTGATCAGGATGAAGATCTTGTAGAAAAAATTCGTCGACAAAACCAACTTGAGGATGGACCGGACTTTAAAATGAAAGTGCTTTTTAAAAAAGCAAATGTTAAAAATCAGAATTTTTACACCATTAACCACGAAGTTGACCCTGTTACACATCGAGTGTCATTGGAGAGAGGCAGAATTCACGTCGGCTGGGGAAGTCGCATAGTGATTGATCACGTGAGCGTGTTAAGATGTTTCATGTGTCTGAAATTCGGACACATGGCCAGGGTGTGCCCACAAAATCATCATACATGTCCACAGTGTGCAGGAGACCATAAGGAGTCATAATGTGAAGCTACATCTAAGGTATGCACAAATTTTAAACATACTGTAACCATCCTAAATATACAGAACATAAAATTTGATCACTCTGCATTCAGTAAGGAATGCACTTCGTATAGTAAGGCTCTCGCTCGAAATAAGAGTAAACTCAACTACTCTCCTATATAGCAATCCGATCAATCGAATAAACAAACTGAATACAGGTATGGTGACACGAACCTCGAGCAACCTACTGTGTCAAGTCGACGAAAACGAAGGAGAGGGGACAGAGCACCTATCACGGCCCGATCATTTGATAATCTAAATATATATTGTCAGAATGTACGCGGACTTAGAACTAAATTCATTGATTTGCAGAATGCTGTCGTCTTGTCTCACTCTAATTATGACGTCATAATTTTCACTGAGACATGGCTCAACTCGAACCACTATGATGCCGAATTAGGTTTGAAGGACTACATTATCTATAGAAAGGACAGAGATAAAAACACGAGTCATTTTGAACGAGGAGGGGGAGTACTCATTGCAGTGCACTCAAAGTTTCGTAGTTTTGCTTGTAGGATGACAATTTCCACTGTGGAGCAGATTTTCGTAATTATATACCATGGATCCTCACGCATACTTTTTGGTGCAGAGTATATATTCCCCCTCTCTCATCTCCGAATATTTTTGTTGATCACTGCACCACTATAGAGACAATAAGGGATACTTATAGACTCACATGAGCTGTTATAGTAGGAGATTATAAAATACCCACATTCACTTGGACCAATGATGAACAAGGACTCCGCATACTGTCTAGCGGCTGGGCACTTCCCTCAGAGAGAGAAGATGCAACTGCACTTTTGGACACATACGGATTTCTTAATATGTATCAAGTGAATCAAATATCTAACCTTTGGTAGGATTCTCGATTTAGTCCTCACATCATTGGAAGCTACATCAGTCTGTAAGTCAGATGATTCACTGTTGATCTGTGACGAATATCATCCTGCACTGGAAATAACATTTCCCGTGAAAATTGCAGAACTTGGAAATTAAGAAGATTACTATCTAGACTTCAAAAATGCAAACTACGCGGCGATCTCTTCTTTCCTCGCAGCTGTGGACTGGGATCAAGCATTTGAGAATTCTTGCGTTGATGAGTGTGTCTTCCTTTTTTACTCAATATTGTACGATGCAGTAGACAGGTACGTACCTTGGCGTAAAGTTCGAAAGAACAAATACCCAGTATATTTTTCACGAGAACTAGTTAAACTGCTTGCGGAAAAAAGAGAAGCTCATTATCGAAATAAAGTTTTAGGTCTTCAATCGGAATATGATAATTTTTCAAACCTAAGAGCCAAATGTAAAACCTTAAGAAAAAATTGTCGCGCCTGTCATGTTCAAAATGTGGAAAATAATATCCCACACAATCCTAAAGCTTTCTGGCGTCACGTCAATGAAAACAGAAATGAGAAAGGATTCATTCCTAATATTATGTACCTTGGCGATAAGCAAGCAGATTCTATACCGGGCATTGTAGAGCTTTTTGCTGACAATTTTGCCTCTGTATTTGTAAATACTGATCTCCCTGAATACACGAATAATAAAGGAACATCGTTAGACGTAGGATCTATAGACACTACATTATTAGAAGTATTCGAGCGAATCTGTTCAATTGATTGTAATAAAGGACCCGGTCCCGATGGAATACCTCCTATATTCTTAAAAAATAATTGCAGTGCTATTGCTAAACCACTATGGCTTCTCTATAGTAAATCCCTATCCACAGGAGTCTTTCCGCAGCAGTGGAAATGTAGTCATATTGCTCCTATCTACAAAGCGGGTGATAAAGCCGATATAAGAAACTATAGACCACTTAGTATTATTAATACAATTGTCAAGATATTTCAGAGCATAGTTACAGACAAAATATCCGTCTGGAGTGTGAATAATTTGGTGGATGAGCAGCATGGCTTCATTTCCGGTAGGACAACATGTTCTAACTTAACCATTTATACCCAATTCATAAGTCAGGCACTAGATAGGAAATTACAAGTTGACGCAATCTATACAGATTTTTCGAAAGCCTTCGATAAAGTTAATCATATGAGACTAATCCAGAAGCTCAAAGCTTTTGGATTTCATGGAAAGATACTAGAATGGTTTAATAGTTATGTAAATGGGTGGCGGTTATCTGCGAAATGTAAAGGAACTCACTCCCGTGAATTTGTTGCAACGTCTGGTGTGCCACAAGGATCTCACTTAGCTCCTATATTTTTCAATATATATGTTAATGATATACCAGGTTTGTTTCAATTCATTAAGGCTCTAGAATATGCTGATGATTTAAAACTTTATAAGATTATTAATTCACTGGAAGATGCAGAAAATGTACAAAGCGACCTCAATACTTTACAAATGTGGTGTGTGGATAATGGTATGCGCTTGAATATAGAAAAATATAAAGTACTTAGATTCTCACGAGCATTGTATCCCATTGATTATCGTTATAAGATTTATGAGATAGAACTTGAAATAGTCCATGAAATGCGCGACAATGGAATAATTACGGACGATAAGTTGTCTTTTTTGCCATATTATGACCATATAGTAGGAAAAGCTCTTAAAATGCTTGGCTTCATCAAACGTCACTCCAGAGAATTTAGGCAAATCTCTACTCTGCGCTTGTTATACCTCACATTGGTCAGACCTATTTTAATGTATTGTTCTCCGGTATGGAGTCCACATCACGTATTACATATTAAAAGATTAGAAAGAGTTCAATATAAATTTTTAATATGGGCTGCTAATAGACTAGGTCTTCCCAATCCGCGTATGACTCATGATTATTCGGAAATTGCAGCTACTTTAAATATCAGTTCTCTACAGTCAAATTGAAAGGCGCAAGATCTCTTATTTTTACACAAAATTGTAAACGGAAATACAACATGTAAGGAACTGCTTGAGAGCATTAATTTATATGCACCTGGAAGATCGCTACGTAATACGACATCTTTTTAAATTGCAAAATCTAAGACAAATTATGGCGTTAATTCGCCTGTAAACCGAATATGTAATACGGCGAATGACTGGCACGATAAAGGCCATAGCGTGTTTGGAATATCGTATGATGACTTTTATTCAAGAATCAGATTAAATATACTAAATGATTATACCTAGACTAGTATAGTATAGTGTTATTGTAATTGGTCTATTGTCCGTTATTTGATTAAATAAATAAATCAATAAAATTTCAACCAAACGGTTGAATTTTCATACCGAAAATATTAATTTTCAACAAAAAAGTTAATTTTTGACTAATAGGTTGAATTTTCCACCATTTTCAAACCAAAAATACGAATTTTCATACCGAAAATAATAATTTTCAACAACAAAGTTAATTTTCGACTAATAGGTTGAATTTTCCACCATTTTCAAACCAAAAATGCGAATTTTCTACAAAAGAGTTAAATTTCCAACAAAAAAGCAAATTTTCAACCAAATTTGGACTTTTGACCAAAATACCTACATTTTTAACAGAATACATGAATTTCCAACCAAATGTTTAATTTTTTATACCGAAAATATTAAGTTTCCACAAAAAAGACCAATTTTCTACAAAAGAGTTAAATTTCCAATGAAAAAACAATTTTCAACCAAATTTGGACTTTTTACCAAAATACCAAAATTTTTAACAAAATACATGAATTTTCAACCAAATGGTTAAATTTTTATAACGAAAATATTAATTTGCAACAAAAAAGTTAATTTTCTACCGTTTTTAAACCAAAAAGACGAATTTTCTACAAAAAAGTTAAATTTCCAAGAAAAAAGCTAATTTTCAACCAAATAGTTGAATATTCTAGTATTTTCAAACCAAAAAGACGAATTTTCTACAAAAGAGTTAAATTTCCAACAAAAAAGAAAATTCTCAAGCAAATAGTTAAATTTTCTAGTATTTTCAATCCAAAAAGAGGAATTTTCTACAAAAGTTTTAATTTTTGACCAAATGTGGACTTTCTACAAAAAAAAATTTTTTTTAACAAAATACATGAATTTTCAACCAAATGTTGAAATTTTTATACCGAAAATATTAATTTTCAAATAAATAGTTGAATTTTCTCCGACAAATTTTCTGGATCCGATCGATTCTGAAACAAAACTGACATTTTATTCACGAAGCAAATTCCAACTATAGCAGATTCTTATAAAAAACAAAATATACTTATCTAGCAATTCCAAGTTGATTTGTTGAAGACGAAGATTTTAAACGTCGAAAAGCATTATTTTGGGGTTTTCATTAATGTCAATATAAATAATTTTTCAGCTGTAACCTCCCAGCTTCCGATTTTTTGTAAGTTTTTTACTTCATCGAGAATATGTAGTAGACCTTTCATTGTCGACGGTACACAAACCTTTTCTAGCTCGAATTATGCACTTTTTATTATATTTTTCACAATAAATAATAGCTCGAGACTATGAAAACGAGCACGCGAAACTTTGTTTTGTTTTGTGAAAACTGTCATATCGACCTTAACCTCGCAAACAAAACAAGATACTTTTCATCCCGAAAATACACGAGATCGGCTCTAAATGAGTTAATTAAATTCTTATTTCATACCTCCGCACCTTGTAAAACATGAAATTACCCTCTTATTGGTTTTTTAAATCTGTTTAACAATAAACAACATCAAATACGGGAATTCAAATTTCGTTTACAACTTGGTCCACCGTATCACTGCACCTATGTCAATTCATCATGGCGGTCGACCAATGAAATGCGAGAATTCAAAAATGGCTCTTGCGCAAATATATTTTTTCAAACTCGGGTGCATTACGGGTTGCATTTGGGGCTATTTCTTATACACGCAACAACCCTATGACTACAATAATCTTGTCCTTACGGTATAACAAAAAAAGGGCAAAGGAAAAATCGCACGACTTTCGGTCGACAATATTTCAGGAGCCTTAAATGAGCCTGAAATTATGCAAGCGAAATAAAAAAAAGAAAATTTTTTGGTAAATGTTTAAACAATAATTGTTTAAACCATTTTTGTAAATTTTCAAATATCATATTCGGGGGCCCTAAATGATCCTTAACGTAGGCTAAGAAAATAAATATGTTTAATTAACTTTTAGTAGGATTGTTTAAACAAAAATTGTTTGAACTTTTTTTTTAAATTTTGATTATTATATTCCCAGAGCCCTAAATGAGCCCTAAATTATTGTGTGAGGTGAATTTTCTGTAAAATCATTTTTAGTACGTTTTACAGCAATTTTCGGCAAGCTTAACGTTAAGCTAGCGCAAACACTATTTTTTCCAAAAAATAATAGAGCCCTAAATTTAGGAATAGGCGCCCAAATTAGCCCTAAAGGAGCCCTAAATGATGAAATAGGTTACATCTCTATACCTAAATAGTGTTGTGCCAGCTTAACATAGGGTAAGGAGGGGCAGCGCCGACCAGTTAACAGTCAATGATTTTTTTAAAGTTAATAAGATGTGGAATTGATCCATTTTTTTTTCATTTCGAGTCCTCCATTATTGTACATCATATTTCTATAAGTAACAATTACATGAATAAAAGAATGATTTAATAATTGAATTATTTCTGACAAGCTGTATTTCGTCGGCTTTGCCCCACACCGGAGGGCAAAGCCAACCGCAGCTTTTTATGAAAATCAAAACATCTGAAGAGTGGAAAACATGATGTTCCGCGTCTGTGGTATTTTATGTATTGGAAAAATTACCTTTAAACATATTCAGCAAGAAGAATAAGTTATTTTTAATAAAAATAGTGATAGCTGTGATATAACCTCTTATTAGTTGACATTCAACTAGAGACGGAGTACGCGCAAAGGTTTCTACCGTACCAATACAAAACACCCGCTCTACCGACCGGCTTGAAAATAATAATATATAATAGAGTTTCTTGCATGTAGCCCAGAAGATAAGTGGCTGTTCTACATTACCGATGACTTATCGACAAAACTTATGATACGTTTCTAACCTAAGCACGTGTAAACTATTATTTTGGTCGGGCTTGCCCCACTGGTGAGGCCTTAATTATTTACGATATTAAATACACTTTGGACTTGTATTACGTTCAATTATTATAATGACATAATGTGATATTGTTTTATCTGTCAAAATATCAAATTTTCATACTGTAAGTATTGCCATTAACGTCGAAAACTTTACATTTCTGCCAGCGAATCTTCCATTCTTTCGTTGTCAAAACTGTTTTCTGCATAATTTTTCTTTTACAACGTCAATTTTCAAGATTTCAGTAAGTAACGCTATCTCTATAATAAAATAGATTTATTTAATGCAAAGTAGAATGAAAATTGTTAAATAATAGCGATGTTATAAGCAAAGTTACCTTTGCCCCACCGGTCGGCGCTGCCCCTCCTTACCCTACCTGTTCGATTCTCGCTATCCGTATTTTTTTTATCGTTTTATTTATTAAAACGCTTCTTAATTCATTCCTTTTTTGAATAACATTTAATAAAATTATACCATCTAATGATTATTTATTCCTTATTTTCAATAAAAACTCTGTTTATCGTATTTTTATTATCACTCGTTTGGACAGTTGTGCATTTGATTAAAATTCTTTATTCTTCAATAGTTTCTAGTATTTATATTTTTAAATTGAAGCAGGAGCAAAGTGTTGCAAATGAAAATTTCAATAATAAATACGAAATACCAGTATATGCAGTGACTCATTTCATAGGTATTTACTAACAACCCTGGCGGACCGAACGAACGGAGCGGATACGCTACAGCGTATCCTTATAGTATCCACATCGTATCCTCTCCGTATCATGCAAGAAAAACTCATTAAAAAATCTGCCCGCTTCGCGGGCACATTCTCATAGCGCGCTTCGCGCGCGGCTCGCTTCGCTCGCAAGTTTCAGCGCGCCTAGGGCGCGCACCTGTTGGATCTCGTGCTTCGCGCTCGATTGGGTATTCATCTCGCGCTTCGCGCTCGTTTATATGTTTATCTCGCGCTTCGCGCTCGATATTGTATTCACCTCGCGCTGCGCGCTCGGACACATTTGTCGTCTAGGTTTTCACACTTCGTGTCCTCGCTAGTGCACGCTTCGCGGGCTAATACTCTCTTAAAGCTTCATCGTTATGACCTGCTTTTGGTTTAATTATGTCAGTTTTACATAAAAAGAAGAACTAATTTACTTAAGGTTCTATCGACCTTAAGGAACACATTCTCATCACGACACTCGCGCTTCGCGCTCGATATTTCGTTTGATCATCATGTGAACCTCGCGCTTCACGCTCGTTTCTGTTCATCGTATAATAGAAACCCAAAAGTTCGCAACGACCATATGTTATGTTCAATCTTCTTCAGATAAAAATGACTAAAGTTGTATTTGATTTAAAATGAAGAAGGTAATTCCTTTACTTTAGCGTATATTTCCGTATCTTTATAATAAATCCTACAATCAGAAAGATTTTTTTCCAACTATCTGAAAAGGGGAGAAAAGAAGTATTTAAGTCGTTTTTGGAACATATATCTTGCTTTTTCATTCATAATCAAACCGACCCCTTGACTACCATGTGATTCCCTATCTACTCCTAACCATATTTCAAAACCGCTTTTCAACACCCCATTTTCTATGTTTCTACTTTCGCATCCCTTTTTCTTTGTCTCAGGTACACATAAAATATCTAGTTTCCTAGCATGCATAGTTTCTCGTAGTTCTCTTACTTTAAGATCATTCACTCCTCTAGCATTACAAACACCCAGTCTCCATTCATCGCCTGAAACTCAAACTTTACGTTTACCGTGTGTATGCATTTAGTCAATCAAAGTTTCAGTCCAGTCCGAGGCTACTTTATTGTTTGTATTGTTCATGTTTAGATTGTACA
>CAKNYM010012019.1:0-11056 GCA_932195095.1 Andricus curvator | reverse complement strand
AATGAGTTTTTCTTGCATGATACGGAGAGGATACGATGTGGATACTATAAGGATACGCTGTAGCGTATCCGTTCCGTTCATTCGGTCCGCCAGGGAAGGCGGACTAATAATTTTTATTATTTTCTTCATATGATACAATTTGTAATATTCCAATTTTGATCAATTAAAAATATCTAGGATCTAATTGGATCATTATTATGGAATTATTTATTATCTACAGCATGAACGAACGCATGCGTCGCAGACAGGCTCTCATACGCAGTCATACGTCAAGTACGTCGTGATGGCGATATGAGACGCATTACGCACGCACTCTACCTACCCATCACAGCATTGCGACAGGTGATGGGGGCATGCGTGCGTTATGACTCGCACAGCGTGCCTCGCACGAATGCGAGTACTGTGCGTCGCACGATTTTCACTGGATAACGTTCGGCGTCACGTTTGCCGTGTTAAACAACATTTTTAATTAGTTTAAACCACGTGTTAACACTTCAAACATGTATGGAGAGTGAATGAAATGTGGAGAACATGTTGGAGAGCGGGTTAAGTGGTTTTCGTTCTGATTTCAAACGCAAATTCAATACTTCCGAAGCATTAAGGACAAAGGTGTCACTCATTAATCAGTGCGTAATCTCAACATTTTCAACCGGAAACGTGCTCAGAGTTTTATAATTCGTTGATAAAGAAACAAGACTTGCGAGATTTGTAATACGCATATATATTGTTTTCTGAATTTTCTAGTGTAAAAAAATGTTTTAATTCAGTGCAGTGACGCCGTTTCCTTAGCCTCTCGTGCTCAAAGTAATATGTTGTCAAAGTTTTTCTGCATATGCAATCATGTCTCAGGCATTCTACTTTTCAAAAATAATAAAGATGCTTGCAGAATTGATGGATTTTATATCAATTTTCATCTTTCGTCTCTTGTCTCTCTTACTCTTATGAATATGTATGTAGGTAGGAGAAGGACAACAGATAATAAAGTTGACCCTCTGATGATTGGGTTAACGCTCCGAAATAATCAAGCAAAAATTCCTGAGATAATCAGGTTTAAACTCCAGGAACGTCAACTTTACACTCTGGGATAGTGAAGCTAACCGTCAAATTTCACACTCCACGGATGGTACGCTACACCATCTAGGGGCTGTCCCATAGTTAAAGCTCAAATATAGTCAGTCTGACACTCTAGATGTTCAGACTGACTAGCCATTTGTCTCCGTGCAAGTGCTTACAAAAATTGCCTTTAACCATGTAGTAAACGCACGAGCATGTCAACTGATGCACGCAGACACTACACGGAAAAAATTTATCCGTAAAAAAGTCACGAACTAGTAGCTAGGTCTCGGATATGAGAAAAATTCATCGGATATGTATGTATTTTCGTAAATAACCTGCGAACTTTGAGAAAGATTGACGAACTCGATGTGAAAGTTCTAAAACGGTTCATCACTTTTTGTTTACGTGAATAATTACAAAAATATTACGAGTGATTGGGAAAAGATTCTCAGAGCACTCACGAGCTTGCCCGACAAATCTGGGAACTCGCAACTAAGTTCGCCTGTACGTGGCCCACACACATACTCTCCCAAACGCGCGGTGCGTGTGTGCGCTCGTATGTGTGCCTTGAGCTCGTCGGATGAGTGGCTAGAAGTTTTATAATACCTATTTTGTTTGGCCTCGATGGCTGCGCGTATTTACGCGCTCCTGGTTTATGTTTAGAAACTGGTAAGTCAGCAGTCTTTGAGGTTCGAATCTTCTGAGTTGCGAATTTATAAATTAATATAAAATTAAATCGCACAAATAAAATTTTTCCTCTTTTTCTTTCAGTCTGAAATTTTCAGGAACTGTTCGTAGGAAATTCGAACTGTTCGTAAGAAACTTCGAAATTTGTCCATATATTTCTCATAGAAATAAGGATTTAATGTTTCACTTTTTTATCTCGTATCCGATACCTAGCTACAAGTTCGTGACTTCTTCACGGATAAATTTTTGCCGTGTACATTCAGGACACGCAAGAGGACACCCTGAACAACTGCCTGACGTAATTGCTACGATGTAAGGATTTTTTCCTGTAGATGATGACTGTACGCGCGACTTGCAGTTATCAATAGCCTCTATCATGCCATCTTGAATGGCTTTGCTGGCATGGTGGCTACGTCCAATCTGCTGCATACGAAACGTTGGTTTTTTCTTCGATAGTCGTATTATTTTTTCAAACATCATGTCCCTGGCAAAAAGCATAAGAAGGCCAATGCACTTGTCGGCTTTTCTATTTTGCTTACCATGCATGTAATTATATTTTAGTTTCTAATGCTTGGCTTCGAGGAACATGTTTGTGTTCAATCCTAATCCTAAACGGTAACAAAATGCCCATTGCTCTGGACGATTAGCATAATATCTTTCAAAGTAGATTCCAGATTCCTTGGTTTCAGGATCAAGTTCACACATGACAAGAAAACTCTCCAAACTATCGAGGAAGCTTTCCTCGACCATAGTTTCCAGTAATATACGCAAAGCCCCGTAAACTTCTTGCTGCTTCTTAGGATTTTTCTTTTATTTAAATTTATCCTCCAACTTCTCTCTACGTGCCAGTTACAAAACAAATGATGCTCCGGCTTTGACATGACACCAGTCCATGCATTGATGTACGGTGGTGTATCATCGGACCATTATGAGTAGAAAAACATAAATATCGGGTGTAAATATGAAAATTAAACCAGACTTTCATTTCGCTGATATTTAGAATTATTTTGTTATAATAGGAAATTTGAAAAAGGCACTGGACTTACCGTTCTTCGCTTCTTGTTCTAATATTGGAAAATCATCGGAATACAAATTTTAAAAGTCTGAAATTTATTAGAACTTACTTCATTCATAAATAAAATATGAAGTCATCACTGAAAATAATCGAAGAGTACAAAATATTGTTTTTAAAGTATCTATATAATGTACACGGAAAAAAATAATCACTTAAATTTTAAGTGACTATTCTATAACTCCTGGATAGGGAGAAAAGTCTGCTGAGATTTCAGGGAATTTGATTAAATATTAGAAGAAAAGTCAATTAATTTTTAAAAACAGAGTCACTGGAAAAAGTCTTCTAATTTTCATGAAAGAGTATTTCAAAAACCAAGCCATCCTTTCTGATAAATAATAAACATTTCTCTAGAGTGTAAGAGACTGTGAAATAATTTTTAAGAAAAGAGATTCAAGTAACGGGTTGGTAAATTATATTAAAATGTCTATCAGATTTTATTTGATGGTGAATGACTTTTTATGTGATTTGTGAAAAAGAATTTAGAAAATAAGTAATCGAAGAATTGAGAATACGGGCTTCTAGAATTCCGACGACAGTCACTGAAAAACTGTAAATGCGCAGTGAACGTTTTCTACAGTGCCGCGCATGTCGTGCGTCTTGCCCGCTATGCCACTCTTGCGTTGTTTACCTAGTGCTATTGCTTATGATTTTATTTTCTGGAAGGATATTTGCTAGATCGGGAATTTTCTTTGATCATGACATGAAACGGGATTTATTTTCTGATCGAGACGATTTTTGGGTTCTTAGTTATAATAGAAGAAGCTATTCAATCGCATTAAATTATCAACCTTCATATCATATTGCATAATACGTGATTCAACTAGATCATTTTGAAAGTCTTTTGCATGGCTTTGATTCCAATTAAAATTTTAGAGCTCAAGCGCTTCTAATTATGAATATTGTTCAATTGTAAAGACTACTTGTCAAATCGGGATAGAAATGGAAGTGCTTTTCGGAATCCTTTACCCTAAAATATTGAAATTTAAAAAAATTAAATTCAAACTGAGTCAAAATTTAAATTCCCCTTTAACGTTCAACATTTAAACTTGGTCGTTAGATTCTTCGTCTTTTTAATTCCCAAGAATTTCGTAGCTAAAATATAAAACCATCTTCTTGATTATTCTCCTTTTCCATTCAATATAAGAGATACGCGTGAATCTTAAATAATAAAAAACTTGTTGTTGATATTATTTACCAATTTTTCAGTTATAAATTTGTGGTTTTCATTTGTAATTTCTAAACATAGTCGTGATATTTTTAGAAAGAATTCATTGATCATAGAAATTGACTGGGACTAAAAATTGTTAACCTTTTGGCAATCACCCGTATACTTATGTAATTCTTTTTTACTATATAAATAATAAAAAATAAATATATGGCAGCATCAAACAAGGTTACAAGTCTTAAAAAATGTTTCAAAATACTATTATTACATTTTTTAATAATTTAAAAAAATGTCGCGCCTTTTTAAAGCAAGATATTTAAGGAAAAGGAAGTCAAAAACAACATTTTTTAAAAGTTTATTAAGCATGTATTATATGTCATAAAAGAATAATTAAAAAATTGACAATTACACATTTTTACAATAAAAAAATTGAGAATTCAAGGATAAAGCAAACAAATATTTTTCATCCAACCACCGCACACCGTGAGACTAAATCACTTTCAACTCGAAAGTTCTTGCACTTGACTTTTCTTTACAGAATTTCTTTTTCTTCTGATTTCGAAGTATTTTATATTCAGAAGAAAAATAAAGTATAGACCTCTCTTGAAATAGGTAATATTCAAACTTAAGATTAATTTTTGCAACTGATTTTCAATTATTGTTTAGGAATTGTTATTTTGAATTAAAAGCTGAGTTAAGAAGTATTATAAAGCAATTAGATCAATCGAAATCTGTGCATTTAATCGTGGTTTTTATATAGCAGAAAGTTGTTTTTGTCACAAAGGTTATTAAAACGTTTTTGAACTCTACTGTTCTTTATTTTTTATCAGTTTTAGATAGCTTTTAAACGGTTTAAATGTTTAATACAGAAAAGTATTGAGCCCTTTGTGAAATAAGTGAAATTTAATTATTTGTTTTATATATTTTAAATTGTTGTTTTGGAAAAATTATTCCACATATAAAACTGACATGAACAAAAAAAGTATAACAAAAGAATTGAATAAATTGAAAACTGTGAGTTTTATGAAGGTTTTTGTATAGCAGAAAATAATTTTTTTGTCATTGAAGTTATTAAAGCATTTTTCTACTTGACTTTTCTTCATTACTTATTACTTTTGGGTCGTTTTTAATCATTTTGAATATACAAAGACGAAAAGTGTTGAGCCCTTTCTGAAATAAGTGAAATTAAATTCTTTGTTTCACATATTTTAAATGATTGTTTAGGAGCTTTTATTCCGCATTAAAAACTGAGTAACCAAGCATCATAAAAGAATAGGATAAATTGAAAACTGCACGTTTTATTAAGGTTTTTGTATTAGAGAAAATCGTTTCTTGTCATCAAAGTTATTAAAACATTTTTGCACTTGACTTTTCTTTATTGTCTATTACCTTTGGATATAGTTTTTAAACTTTTTGAATATTTAAAAAAAAAATAATATCGAGCCTTTTTGGAAATCAGTAAATTTCAATTCAATTCTAAATTCTTTCTAAATACATTTTTTTTTATTAAGTCTTTCGAAAATTTTCGATTTGCCTTAGAACTACTCATTAATCATCAGAAATATGTTTTCTTTAAAAAAACATTGAGTTCAACAACTTTTAGTTTGAATATGGCTGAGGCTCACCGTACGACTTGGTACGACGCTGCTTTAAAATACTTGGCCGAAATTTTGTAACCAAGATCCAAGTGCTTCGATAGTGCAATGAGTTAGAGCGCGCGGTAGTATACACGAGTTTAGGTAGTATAGGTAGGGTTCGTATACTCAGCGAGTTCGATTTTTCAAAGGGTTTAAGGGTACGATTATATGTGTAAGCGACCGCGTTTGCGAATTGTGTTATTAATAACTATAAAAAATGAAGATTATATAATAATGAATTAAGAAATGATTTTTTTTCGGTGAGAAATTGTGTTTTGAATTTTCATAAACTGTCACTTAGAATTCAGATTTCTTGTCTCCGAGAATACAAAACCCTTGCGTACTAGATTTTTAGTGACTGTCGTGTAGAATTCAGATTTCTGGTCTATGAGAATATAAAGCCCTTACGTTCTAAATTTTCAGTGACTGTCACTTAGTTTTGCGAGCTCTGTCTCTGAGATTCTTTTAAAAAGTTACATTCTTTTCAGATGATGAATAATCATTTTCTTGAATACTGAAGGTTGTGAATTTTAATTGATTTTATTTCATATCCAAGACTATGAGACAAAGTAACTGGATTTTTAATAAACTATTTTTTCCGTGCATATATACTGAGATTCTTCTTCGCACTTCCATAAGAATTAAATTATTTGCAAAATCTTTTCTGCATTTTCAAGAATATTATTCGGAACTATCCTAATGACATATTACAATCACAGCTTCTGGTTTTCAAAAACGTTACAAGCGTGGACCTTACGCAAGATCCAAGAAAAGGTTATCTGGGCCTCATCCACTACTAGATTGATCAACTATACTTTATACTTAATTTCTATTGCGGTTTTGATGAGGTGGAGGAATATAGATGTTCAAAAGTAGTGTTTATGACTTCGCTTGTGTTTCTCACACTTGTCATAGTTTCTATAATAGCAGCTTTCTCCATCTCAGTTGGTTTCGCGAAGCTGAAATTAGAAGATGCTGCCTTTTTGTTCGTGCTATAGAAGCGTTGCTGTTGATCGATATTTTTGTGGCTTGGCAAGCTAGATAAGTCTGGAAAGCATGGTACAGAGGCTACAGTTGAAGACTGAACACTTTGGCAAAGTGGGATCAAACTTTCGGTCCTTTTGCAGACATATAGAAGCTTGCCATCATCGTCTTCTTCTGGTAGAGCATAGGCAATAGCAAGCAGAGTTTGAAGCATTGATGTCAGGCGTATTTTATTGGACACTGCTTCCGCAAAGTGCACAGGCTTCCCCTGAGATACTTGTATAAGAGAACTAGTATTCTGCTCAAAGGCTGAGGTAGCAGCTTCTTCTTTCACAAAACAATAAAGAGAGGTATCTAGGTTCAGCGTGCGAACACAAGCATGTGCATGCTTGCAGAAGTTTCCTTTTACTTGAAAATTGACACACGTGCAAGTAAAACGATGGACACAAATCAGACACGCAGGGCAAGTGAGAGCACATCCCGGGCAAACGTCCGGAGAACATACTGTCACCTTATACGGTCCCTTTCCCACAGACGCCGATTTCACAAGCCATGTTTCTTTATCTACAGCTTCTACCATGTCGTCCGTGATGGCCCTGCTTCTGAGATGACTATGAGCTATTCGTTTCATCCGAAACTTTGGATTGTTCTTAATCATTCTTATTATTCTGTCGAACATCATGTCCCTGGAAAAGCTCACGAGATAACCGATACATTTGTCCACTCTCCTGTTTTGCTTTCCATCCATGTAGCAATATTTAATTTTTTTTTTGTTGCTTCGAGAAACGTGTTCGTTATCAGTCCTAACCCCAGACGATAGCAAAATGTCCACTGTTCAGGCCGAATGGCGTAATACACAGATTTAAACCAATTATTTAGACAATTTTCTTTCCCCAACGGTTATAAAGAAATTTTTTCAGATATTTCCGACAAGTGTGAATATGAAAAAAATTATTTTTTATAACAGTTTTGTATTAAAAATTGAAAATGTTTTTGTTTAAATCTAAAAATTGTTTTGCTCAAAGAACAATTATATCCCAGGTGATTCACCAAATGAATGTTTCACCGATTTTTTTTTGAAAAAAGAAAATAAATAATGATAATGTTTTTAGTTTTCGTATTTTTGTGTGTTAGCGACAGCTTCACGTGCAGCTGACACTACTCTATGTGTTTAAATATAATAAAAATGTTGCAATTTTTACATGGCACAAATCGGCAGCACTTAATTATTACAAAATTCATATGTTAAAGAGAATTTGCTGTGGGTAATAGTTTTTTATTGTGGTAGTTACAGCTTCGCGTGAAGCTGGCACTACTACATGTTTTTGAAAGACAAAAGAGCACAACATTTTTTTGCGGCTTAAAGTAAATGTCGGAGTCATCGGAAGCTTAAGGCAGATTCTGAATTTCAAATGCATGGAATACTATATTAAAATCAAAACTTACAAAATGTGTTTAATAGAATAAAATGGATATTTCAAAATGTAACTAGGCTATTAATTACTTATTTTATCATAATTGAAACACATAACTATGAAAATAAAATTACAAGTGTTTAATTACAGGCGCATACTTTTTTGCACATTCAGAACCATAATGATATGTAAGTCCATAATATTTCTTAAAATTCGTTTTTTATATACTCACGTCAAATAAGTCTCCGATAGTGTGTGCTGATGAAATGTCTTCAAATGCTGCCTGAGATTTGAACTGCGCGTAAACACTTTGCCACAAATATGACAAATGCTATAGTTGTTTCCTTCCTTTACGTTTGATTCCATTTTATAGGCAAACCAATATTTTACGTTCTAAACATGTCTAATATCACAAATCGAAATAAACAACTGACTAAATACGTATTGATACGTATATCTCGTGACAGACTGTTGTATCGGCTGTCGCGTTGCATTGGCTGCACTGCACATTTAAATTGCGCGCGCGTTTGGATGTGACGGCGGAGGGGAGCAGCCAACTCGAGGGTGTGTGATTGACCGTCTCGTATCCACTCGTCCTATATTATATTTTGACATCTCGATGCATATGCAGGTTATGTTCGTTTGTTCAAAACACAAGTTCAAAACTTCCAACGCGTGTTGACATCGTTGATATGGCAACCGTCAGTGCGCATGTGCATGGGGTTGCTCATGGGTTTCCATTCGTGGCAAATATTAATGAATTCTTGGATGTTGCTCGTCCCACTCCCTACTTACAGGGATACTACTCCTTACTATTCCTTCATGATTGAAGCATTGATATCAAAGTATATTTCGTTTAATAATGTGTCACTAAATTTCGTATTTATTTAAATATAACACTTACTTGAAAAGTTTTATACAATTTTGAACATATTGCCAGATGATTTAAATTTGAGGTTAGGAAATGTTCATTGTAAAAGAAAACTCTCCTTGATTTTGTCTAATAAATGCAATGTTACAGGTTATAAACATTCACAAAGAATGAAAGAAAAAAATTTTGAAGTCTAGATTTTCTTCGATCCAAATAATGGATCTGTATTAAGTGCGCTTTGTACTTGTGTAGCTGCAGCTAGATCCATTTGGATTTAAGGCAATCTACGTATTTGAATTTTTTTCATTCATTCTTTGAGAATGCTTAACCTGCAACAGTGCATATATTTAAAATTTTGCAAATATTTTCTACATTTATTAGAAAAAGTCCAGATTTTTCTATTGACATGAACATTCCATAACCTCAAATTTGAATCATGTGGAATTATCTTCAAAATCGCATACTACTTTTTCAGTAAGTGTTATTATTAAATAAATACAAAATTTAATGACACCCTTAATAGTACGGAACGTTCCACTGGGACCTGAGGGGAACCTTCCGTTATTCTTATTTTTAACAACAATTATCTCGTAAACTGTAATAGATAGGTACAAATGGATGTCATTTTCGAGTTTTGAGTACCGCATATACTACACTATAATATGATATCCATATTATAAACTGACACCGATTTTGACATATATATCACTTACGGTTTACGCGATATTTATTGATAATAATAACAATAACGGTCATTTTTGTTTGGAACATTCCAAGCGGCTGACAAATTTACACGTTCCGAAGGTTCCCACCGAACGTTCCAGAAATGTTCCGTGCTATTAGGGACATTACTAAACAAAATGTACTTTGATATCAATGTTTTGATATCCCTACCGAAAGGAAATCATTCAGTGAATTATCAGTCTTTATTTCAATGATTTCGTCTCTAGAGAGTGCCTGAGTAATTTGGGTCCTTTTTTTACGCTTTCGTTAATGGCGATCAAACCTGAAGGATTCCGAAACACGAAAGGCAGTTAAGAAAGGTTCAGCTATCATAAAGTCTCCATAAAACTAATCCCTTTCACAACTATAAATTTTTGTTTATTTATTTACATACATATATTTATTTGTGCTAACTTAATTATTTATATATCTACTAGTAGTATTGCGCGCGCCAAGGCGCGCGCCTATTACTTTTTTGTGTGAAAAAGAATGAACCAACTACTTATTTTTTCTATGTTATCTATATTTAATTAACCCGATCAGGTTATCGCTTTTTTTGGCACCTTCTCAGGTTATCGTGGGTCGTTTCAGACTCAAAGCATGTTAAAACGCTCAATTATCAATAAAAAAATCTGGTCAAATTCCTGTACACTCTTGAACACTTCTCCTTTAAGGGCACATCATAAAGATTGCAAAAAAATTTTAACAAATATTTTATTTTCAGTGATAAACACACCCACCTCCCGAAAATGCGGACAGTTACTAAAAAATTCATAACTTTTGAACAAATTGAGATATTTGAATTTTTCAAATAGCATTGTAAAGTTCAAAAAGCGTATTTTTACAGAAAAATCACGAACTCGATGGGAACAAAAGAAATGCTCAAGTTTGTGGTGTCAATTGGCGCTTTTTTCGAAAGAGGAAATTTGAAGATTCAAGAAATAACTCGTTATATGTGGGGGTCCGCATGAAAAGGGCCCTTATGGTCTGGGGCATTTTTGAAGTTGGAACTTCAAAAAACCGTTATATTTTGTCTTTGAACATGAAATATGCCTACTTCCGGTTACTATCTGGATACGAGTATAGTCACAATTAATTCACTATAGGTCCCAGTATCATCCCCAATTCAAACTCAAAAGTGATAATTTTGACTTCAACTGAGAAAAACGCGAATATCTCCTAAACTAGAACTGGCCATGAGGACACTTTTCATGCGGACGCCCACATATTTCGAAGTATACAAATTTTATTTTTGTATAAAATTATACATATTCATGAAGAAAAAAGAACAATATGTTCACGCCTTAAATACGATCATCTTACAATTACTCGTTGACTCGTTCCGTACGTGGACGAAGAATTCTTGAGAATTCAGTGGATGTACGCTGCGCCATGCTATTATTATTATATTATTATAGATTAGCAGTTCGAACTCGAAAGTTC
>CAKNYM010012018.1:0-11073 GCA_932195095.1 Andricus curvator | reverse complement strand
ATTTTCAAGCAAGAAGATTAATTTTATACCGGAAAAAACACATTTTCAACTAAAAAAGATCAATTTTAAACAACAAGTGGAATAGTTAAATCTTCAGTTACAAAATAAATTTTTGACCAAAAAAGAACGAGTTTTCGTAAAAATAGTTCAATTTTCAACTAAGGAGATAAATTTTCAACTAAAATGAAGAATCTTCAACTAAAAAAATAACTTTTTAACAAAATTGTTGAATTTTTAACTTTATTCCGGAAGAGACGAATTTTTCAACAAACTATGTGAATTTTCATCGAAGTAGATAAATTTTCAACTAAAAAACTAAATTTTAAACAAAACATGAAATAGTTAAATTTTCAGTTACAAAATAAATTCTCAACCAAAAAAGAACGATTTTTTGGAAAAATAGTTCAATTTTAGAATAAATATTTGAATTTTCAATTAAAATACAGAATCTTCCAACAAAAAAATGTCTTTAACAAAATAGGGGAAATTTTAACCAGATAATTGAATTTTCAACCAAGAAGATTAATTTTATACCGGAAAAGGCGAATTTTTCAACAAACTATGTGAATTTTTGATCGAAGTAGATAAATTTTCAACTAAAAAACAAAATTTTGAACAAAAAATGAAATAGTTAAATTTTTAGTTACAAAATAAATTCTGAGCCAAAAAAGAAGGATTTTTTTGTAAAAAATAGTTCAATTTAAAAATAAATATGTTAATTTTCAATTAAAATGAAGATTCTTCAGCCAAAAAAATGTCTTTAACAAAATAGGTGAAATGTTAACCAAATGTTTGAATTTTAAACCAAGAAGATTAATTTTCTACCGGAGAAGACGAATTTTTAACAAACTAGATGAATTTTCAACAAAGTAGTTGAATTTTCAACTGAAAAAAAATGTTGTAACAACAAATAAAATAGCTAACTTTTCAGTTACAAAATTAATTCTCTACCAAAAAAAAGAACGATTTTCCGTAAAAATAGTTCAATTTTTAACCAAAGAGATGAATTTTCAACTAAAATGAAGAATGTTCAACCCAAAAATTATTTTAAAACAAATTTTTGAATATACAAAAAATTGATGAAATTTTAATCAAATAGTTAAATTTCCAACAAAAAAGATTAATTTTCTACCGGAAAAGACGAATTTTTCAACAAACTATGTGAATTTTCATTTGAAGTTGATAAATTTTAAACTAAAAAACAAAATTTTAAACAAAAAATGGAATAGTTGAATTTTCAGTTACAAAATAAATTCTCAACCAAGAAAGAACGATTTTTTGTAACAATAGATCAATTTTTAACCAAAGAGATGAATTTTCAACTAAAATGAAGAATCTTCAACCCAAAAATGATTTTTAAACAAATTTTTGAATATACAAAAAATTGATGAAATTTTAATCAAATAGTTGCATTTCCAACAAGAAGATTAATTTTCTAGCGGAAAAGATGAGGTTTTAACAAACTAAACAAATTAAAAAAAAAAAAATTAACAAGAAATGAAATAGTTCAATTTTCAGTTACAAAATAAATTCTCAACGAAAAAAGAACGATTTTTCCTAAAAATAGTTTAATTATCAACAAAAGAAATGAATTTTCAACTAAAATGAAGAATCTTCAACCCAACAATGACTTTTAACAAAATTGTTGGGTATACAAAAAATTGATGAAATTTTAATCAAATAGTTGAATTTTCAACGAAGAAGATTAATTTTATACCGGAAAAGACAAATTTTCAACTAAAAAATATCAATTTTAAACAACAAGTGGAATAGTTAAATTTTCAGTTACAAAATAAATTCTCAGCCAAAAAAGAACAATTTTTCGTAAAAATAGTTCAATTATTATCAACAAAAGAAATGAATTTTCAACTAAAATGAAGAATCTTCAATCAAAAAATGATTTTTAACAAAATTTTTGAATTTTTTAAAAAATAGGTGAGTTTTTAACCAAATAGTTGAATTTTCAACCAAGAAGATTAATTTTCTACCGGAAAAGCCGAATTTTTCAACAAACTATGTGAATTTTCAACGAAGTAAATCAATTTTCAACTAAAACAAAATTTTAAACAAAAAATGGAATAGTTGAATTTTCAGTTACAAAATAAATTCTCAACCAAAAAAGAACGATTTTTCGTAAAAATAGTTCAATTTTCAACTAAAGAGATGAATTTTCAACTAAAATGAAGAATCTTCAACCAGAAGAATGACTTTTTAACAAAATTGTTGAATTTTTAACGAAATATGTGAAATATTAATCAAATATTTGAATTTTCAACCCAGAAGATTAATTTTATACCGGAAAAGACAAATTTTAAACAACAAGTGGAATAGATAAATTTTCAGTTACAAAATAAATTCTGAACCCAAAAAGAACAATTTTTCGTAAAAATAGTTCAATTTACAGAAAAGAAATGAATTTTCAACTAAAATAAAGAATCTTCAATCAAAAAATGATTTTTAAAAAATTTTTGAATTTTTAAAAAAATAGGTGAGTTTTTAACCAAATAGTTGAATTTTCAACCAAGAAGATTAATTTTCTACCGGAAAAGCCGAATTTTTCTAAAAACTATGTGAATTTTCGACGAAGTAGATCAATTTTCAAATAAAACCAAATTTTTAACAAAAAATGAAGTAGTTAAATTTTCAGTTACAAAATAAATTTTCATCCAAAAAAGAACGATTTTCCGTAAAAATAGTTCAATTTTTAACCAAAGAGATGAATTTTCAACTAAAATCAAGAATCTTCAACCAAAAGAATGACTTTTTAAAAAAATTGTTGAATTTTTAACGAAATATGTGAAATCTTAATCAAATATTTGAATTTTCAACCAAGAAGATTAATTTTGTACCGGAAAAGACAAATTTTCAACTAAAAAAGATCAATTTTAAATAACAAGTGGAATAGTTAAATTTTCAGTTAAAAAATAAATTCTCTACGAAAAACCTACGATTTTTCGTAAAAAATAGTTCAATTTCCAACTAAAGAGATGAATTTTCAATTAAAATAAAGAATCTTCAACCAAAAAAATGTCTTTAACAAATTAGGTGAAATTTGAACCAAATATTTGAATTTTAAACCAAGAAGATACATTTTCTACCGGAAAAGACAAATTTTTAACAAACTAGATGAATTTTCAACGAAGTAGATAAATTTTCAACTAAAAAACAAAATTTTAAACAAAAATTGGAATAGAACAATTTTTAGTTACAAAATAAATTCTCAACCAAAAATGAACAATTTTTCGTAAAAATAGTTCAATTTCAAACCAAAGAGATGAATTTTGTAACTAAAATGAAGAATCTTCAACCAAAAAAATGACTTTTTAACAAAATTGTTGAATTTTTAACAAAATAGGTGAAATCTTAACCAAATATTTGAATTTTCAACAAAGAGGATTAATTTTATACCGGAAAAGACGAATCTTCAACAAACTACAAGAATTTCCAATTAAAAAAGATCAATTTTAAACAACAAGTGGAATAGTTAAATTTTCAGTTACAAAATAAATTCTCAACCATAAAAGATCGATTTTTCGTAAAAATAGTTCAATTTTCAACAAAAGAGTTGAATTTTCAACTAGAAAAAAAAAATTTCCAAGCAAAAATGATGTAGCTGCATTTTTAATTTTCAAAATTTTCAATTGAAAATGGAATAGTTAACTTTTCAGTTAAAGAATTTAATTTTGAACAAAAAAAAAAGACATTTTTATTTATTCGATTAGTCTTTCGTTCGGTTATTTGGCAGCGAACGAACGAAAGGAAGACAACTTTGTAAAAGTGACGAACAGTAAACAGATAAGGGTCAAAATATCTCAAGTGTGCCACTTTTAAATCGATAGTTCTATTTTCAATCAATTTATACAGTTTTCGATTCGTTTTTATATTAAAATAACTCCCCTAAAATATTTTTGCAAAAAATTTATTTTTTTCAAAGTTATTAACAATCAAAGTTCTTGATCATTTTTTTTTCAAAAATTTATTACTCGTGAACGGTTCATCGAAATTCAATAATTGAGATATGAACATTTTTATTACGAAGTATACTTTACGCTAAAACATTGTTCGGTAGTGAAAAAAATTTGTTTATTGTTTAAATAATCGTTTGTTTTAAACAATTGAAAATTAATTAAACTTCTCCGCCTGTGAAAGAATTCTTCCACGTTTCAATAGATTCCAAAATCTCTTCCGAAAATTTTGGTGACAAAAAAAGTTATTATTTTGCAGTAGTTCAAAAGTTATTGATTTTTTTGTGACCGCGCTCCGACCTCCAGCGCTGGTCGAGCACGCACAATTATGTAAACAAATGCATAGTTTAGGCGTTTATTGGAAGAAAGTAATCGTTTTTCTTTCTTAGTAACTTTAAATTATATGGCTGGTAATATTTAGTGATTAGGATTGGTCGTTCGATATTATTTGTTTATTTTATAAACAAATGTTATAAACAAATGCATAGTTTGGTCATTTATAAACAGAAAGTAATCACAGAAAAAACTAAGAATAAAATTTGTTGCAGGAAATTTTTTAGAGCGATAAAGTTTTGTTCAGCCAACTTCGCGTCTTTCAAAATACATGTGTTTGTCATGGAAAAACAAAAGAAAGTTTAATCGATATTTGTGTAAAGTTTATCCTCCGAAGTTAATTTTTGTTGCAGATAATCTTTCGTCGGAAATCGATGTAAAGTTTATCTTCTGTTTTTTCTGTGATAGTTTTTCTTTCTAATCGTCTTCAAATTAAATATGTGGTGATATTTCGTGAAGAAGAATTGTCAATCGATATTATTTGTTTATTTTATAAACAAATTTTATAAACAAATGAATAGTTTGACCATTTATTTATAGAAAGTGATCGTTTTTCTTTCTGATCGTCTTCAAATTACATAAGTGGTGATGTTTAGTGATCTCTTCAAGGCAAAAGTGGAGCAAGAATGAATTTGAAATGGATCCTGAAATTATTGAAATAATTGACAAGTACAACTTGGAAGCTGATTCTTCTAGAACATCACAAAAAATTTCCAGTGTTATCATTGGAAGGAAATAATAAAAAAAGATTACCTTCTGTCTACAAATGGTTGAACTATGCATTTGTTCACGGAAAAAAGTGGATCGTTAAAAAAACTCTGTGAACCAGCAGCTCTAACTATTTTAAATTGAACCGCAGCTTTTCGTCGGTGAATTCGGTTAAAATTACTATTTCGCATTCAGGTTATTTAAACTGACTTCTTAAAAGAGTAGGTTGAACAATTTCAAATAGTAGGATGCACTGCACCACTTGGTAACCGTCCACACTCAGGAGAATAAGAGTTACACTGTTAGAAAAATCTCTACTAAATTTAGTATACATGTAATGGAAGCAAAAATGCACAACATGAAATTAAATTTAGTATACCAGCGTACAGTAAATTGAGTATATTTATACTGAATGTAGTACACGCGTATACTAAATTTCATATACGTGTATACTAAATTCATTAAGAATATACTAAATTTACTGTACGCTGGTATACTAAATATAATTCCATGTTGTGCATTTTTGCTTCCATTACATGTATACTAAATTTAGTAGAGATTTTTCTAACAGTGTACTATTTCGTGTAGTATGCCTTACTTCTGTGAAGAGTAACTTTGCCGATTTCGCATTGTAACGCATATATGTATATGTATATATGCACTGCACGCATTCTATACACGATTTATAAATAGATTAGCTCGAAACTTTCGACAACAAAAATGATGTGAAACGTCGATCGATTTGAAAAGGAAAAAATTATTTTATATATGATTACTGCACTTAATTTACGATTATTCTTACACAATTGCACGCACAGAGCCTTACACATATGATCGCACGCTCAAACACTTTGAAAAATCGCCCCCGCTGGGGAATCGAACCCTACACTGTTAGAAAAATCTGTACTAGATTTAGTATACATTTCATGGAAGCAAGAATGCACAACATGAAATTAAATTTAGTATACCAGCGTACAGTAAATTTAGTATATGCATATACTGAATTTAGTATGCACTTACATGAAATTTAGTATACGCGTATACTAAATTCAGTATACATGCATACGAAATTTAGTATACGCATATACTAAATTCAGTATACGCGTTCTCCATCATCTGTAAACATGATCAGATGAAAAATGAAATTAGAGAACAAAGTTTTAACTTTCAAATAATCATATCGTTAAGCTACATTTACGTTAATAAATTGAACATACCTTTTAAAGAGCAGACTTTACAAATCCTCGCGCGGAGAAAGAAGCCGAACCTTTTAGCATTACAAAGAATTCAAACAAATGCAGCGGCATACGAAACTGCCACCGGCCACGTTGTCCGACTCGCGTAAATCGAAACGCGCTTGCGCAGCTGAATATAGTAAACACGTATATGAATTTTAGTATACAGAAACTATGAATTTCATATATACGTGAAAGAAATTTACTGTACACTTAATAAATTTAGTATACATATAACTTCATAAAAGAAATTTAGTATACTTAAGGATACTAAAATTACAAAGTGTAATGAATTGAGTAAACATATAGAAAATTTAATATGCCTGTGTATACTAAAATTGCAAACATTTCTAACAGTGTACCTAACTACCTAAAACCTGTCCTAAAACCTAAATCTAGCGCAAGTGTTAGTCAAGTGAGCTACGGAACCGCTTAGATTTTTCTGACAAACTCTCGGTCAAGCGGTTTCTCTGAGAAAAACGTGGCCAGCTAAGAAATTATAATAAATAATTACTTAACATTTTTTAAATTAATCTCTTACTGATGATTTCCAATATTTTGTAACGAGCTTGGGAAAAATATTTTGCTTAGTAGTATTACCTCACACAGTAAATATATTATTAGTAATTTATATGTATATTATTATAAAATGAATTGAATTACAATTTTTAAAAAGTAGATATTTTGTATTATTGAAAAGTAAGGCTTGAAAAAATGGTTTCGAATGAAAGTTTTGGAATTTTGATTTTATTTTATTATCATCTCACTTTATTTAAAACGCAACATTCATTTACATAACTGATATATAAATAAAAAATAGTTTAAACATCGTAATAATATATCAAATGCAAAATCGAAATCACTATTTTAAGATGAGACAAACGTTGAATTGTGATTTAAATTTAAATTTTTTGCACAAATAAAATTTTTCTCATGAGATATGGAGTTGCTGAATTAGAATAAAAACTGTTTAAAAAAAAATATTCGGTTCCGAGAAATTAATATCAGGGTTCACAGTCTTCCCCTGCTTTTCTTAGTTTCCCCTTTTTTCTTGAGATTTCCCTTTTTCCCCCTATTCTCAAAAACCTTGCCCCTTTTCCCCTTTTCTCTTTAAATATACGATATTTGAAAATGTACCCATTATTGAATAATAATTAAAGCAATTATAGCACTTAAATAAATTATTTATGAATAAATAAGGTACACGTTCCAAGTTCAGACCATTACAAATAAATACTCTTAAACAAATTTGTAGATGAAACATTTTAAAGCAAGTTGAAAATGTTAAAAGTGCCGACAGAAGTTATTATCCAATATAAAATTGGAACAGTTACAAAATATATATTATTTTTTAAATAAGTATTAGAAGATTAATACATTTTAGTTGAAATGTACAAAGTTAAATACCTAATTAAAAAATGGAATATTCCAAACTCATCAACTGGAATTTTAAATGTTCTAACTTGAGCAATTTTTAATTTTTTTAAATTTTTACTTGAAAATTTAACTATTTTTGAAACTTGTCTTTGTTGAAAATTAATTTTTTTAAACTCACAATTGAACTTTTCCATTTGTGTTTGAAAATTGATCTTTTTTAGTTGGAAATTCAACTATTTGGTTGCATGTTCAAATTTCGTTCAAAAGTTATATTTTTTGGCAGAAAGTTGGTTAAAAATATAACTATTTGGTTGAAAATATATTTATTTTGTTTAAAAGCTGTCTTTTTGGTTGAAAATAAAACTACTTTGTTAAAAATGCACTTTTTCAAACTGAAAATTGCAATTTTTGATTGAAAATTATTTTTTGTATTGAAAGCTTATATTTTTGAGTTAAAAATTCGAGTGTATTATAGAAAGTACTTTTTTTGGCACGAAAATTAAATAAATAGGTAGAAAATTGGTAGTAGCAATTCCATTTTTGGTTCAAAGTTGATCTTTTTTATTTTGAAAATTAAAATATTTGGTTAAAAATTTATGTAATCTATTAAGAATTTGTCCTTTTTTTGTAAAAAAATCATCTTCTTGCTTTAAAATTCGACATTTCGAATACAATTTTTTTTCTTCATTGGCTAAAAAATCTTTTTTGGTTGAAAACTCAACTCTTGTTGAAAATTCGTGTTTTTGGGTTAAAGATTCAACTGTTTTGTAGAAAATTTGAATTTTCTCTGGAAAATTCAATAGTTTGGTGATTTTTGAACAACTTTGTTAAAAATTCATTTCTTAGTTACAAATTCATCATTTTAGTTAAAGTTTTTTCTTGTTTGTTAAAAAGTAGGTTTTTTAAGTAACAATTGTAATGTTTGGTTGAAAATTAACTTCTTAATTATTAATTCATATTTTCGTGTTGAAAAATCAACTGCATTGTAGAAAATTCAACAATTTGGGAGAAAATTCAGTTTTTTCCATTGAAAATTAATTTTTTGAAACGGAAATATAACTATTCGATTTTTGGTTAAAAACTGTTGTTCTTAATTCAAAAATTCAACTATTTTGTTCAAAAATTATCTTACTCATTGAAAATTTAAAATTGCGAAATTTAAAAATAAATTTCTTGCTCAGTTACAATTTTTTTGAAAATATGCAAAAACATGTTTTTTTTTTTTGATTGAGTCATATGCACACATTTAAAAAAAGTTGAATATGTCGAAACTGAAATTTATGCAGCTTGAACCAAAGAAACATTTTTTTATTTTTCTTTTTCGGAAAAAAAATGTTTGTCGTGAATTAGGATTTTTGGGATTTCATATCTTTTTTTGCGATTTTCGAACGTTATAAACACCACGAAAAAAATGTTTCCCATGGATAAAAAATTATAACATGTTTCTTTCGTTCAAGGTGACGCAATTTCAGGTTCGAATCAATCCAAAAAACATGTTTTTGCATATTTTCCAAAAGTTTTCAATAAGGCAAATTTTTTTTTTTAATCAAAAAAAATTGTTCAATTGTAAATTTAAGAAAGAGAACAGAAGATATTAACTGATTTCAATTGTTTTAAATTTAGATTGAAAGTATTAATTATAGTAAGGATGAAATGACAAATCTTGGAAAGAAATATTTATGAGAACGATGTCAAACATATCAAAATTGTGTATTTAACTAATTTTATTTTTTCCCGGACTTTTTTATTTCTCTCTGGATGGGTTTCCAACGATCTAAGTATATCCAATTTTTTTAAATAAATCTTTAATGGCAGAAATCATTGAAAAATCATTAAAAGTTATTTAAAAATGTAACATTTCTTACGAAAAGGTTCTTTGTTCTTTTCGACATATGAAAATAAATGTTTAATCTTTCCCCTATTTTCCCCTTTTTCGTGCGAAAACCACCCTATATCCCCTTTTTTGAGCTCCTTTTACGCTGTGAACCCTGTAATATCAAAGATCGCGATATCATAGTAGTATGGTAGATTTTATTGTTGTTGAAAATCTGAAAAAAAATTAGAAAATATTTTTTTTTCATGAAATGGTAGTAATTTTTACAAATATCAATGTGAAAAGGTTGAAAAAATTATTACTACGTTAAAATTGGAAATTAATTTGAACTCAAATTTTATTACAAATTATTTTTTCATTATTGGTTCAAAAAATGATATGTCGAAAACAATGTATTATTCTACTAAAAAAAAATTCTTCCAAATAATATAATATTTGAATCTGCTTTTTTCCGTGTTCATAAAATAAACAAATAATATCAAATGACAATTCTTATTCACGAAATATCACCACATATTTAATTTGAAGACGATTAGAAAGAAAAACGATCACTTTCTATCTATAAATGATCAAACTATGCATTTGTTTATAAAATTTGTTTATAAAATAAACAAATAATATCGAATGACCAATGCTAATCACTAAATATTACCAGTCATATGATTTAAAGTTACTAAGAAAGAAAAACGATTACTTTCTTCCAATAAACGCCCAAAACTATGCATTTGTTTACATAATTGTGCGTGCTCGACCAGCGCTGGAGGTCGGAGCGCGGTCACAAAAAAATCAATAACTTTTGAACTACTGAAAAATAAGAACTTTTTTTTTCACCAAAATTTTCGAAAGAGATTTTAGAATCTATTGAAACGTGGATGAATTCTTTCACAGGCGGATAAGTTTAATTAATTTTCAATTGTTTAAAACAAACGATTATTTAAACAATACAAAAAATTTTTTAGTACCGAACAATTTTTTAGCGTAAAGTATACTTCGTAATAAAAATTTTCATAACTCAGTTATTGAATTTCGATGAACCGTTCGCGAGTAATAAATTTTTGAAAAAAAAATGATCAAGAACTTTGATTGTTAATAACTTTGAAAAAAATAAATTTTTTGCAAAAATATTTTAGGGGAGTTATTTTAATATAAAAAAGAATCGAAAACTGTATAGATTGATTGAAAATAGAATTATCGATTTAAAAGTGGCACACTTGAGATATTTTGACCCATAAACCAGTAATTTCATGTGGATAAATCGCTTTCAATAATTCTCAATTCACCTCGTTAATCATTTACGCAAAGTTTTCAGACCGGGGTGAGGTGTTCAAACAAAAAAGATTAAAGTTCAATCAACTATTAGAATTTTCAAGAAGAAAAACAAATTTTTTAGAAAGCAGTTGATTCTTGATCAAAAAAGTTTATTTACATCCAAAAAAGCTAGCTTTTCTACAATGAAAGCTGATTTTTCAACAAAAGAGTGAAGTTTTTAAGCTTAAAAGTCTAATATTATAGAAAACATTGACTTTAAAATAAATAAATAAATTCATTTTTAACAGAAAAGATCATTTTCAATAAAAAAAATCTGCCCGCTTCGCGGGCACATTCTCATGGCGCGCTTCGC
>CAKNYM010012011.1:0-10937 GCA_932195095.1 Andricus curvator | reverse complement strand
TCAAAATATATCAAAAAGTATATTCTAAAATTCAGGTAATTACAAACCCCATCTATGAGGAAGCAATAATGAATTGGTTAATCATGAATGGAGTAATTAATGAATTACTCCGATGTGCAATTATCTGATCTCCTGGAATCTGCTCTTGTCTTTCGATAAAGACCAAAGAAAATCACCCGCCGACAATGAATACTCTAAAAAATCTTTAAAATACTCTAGAATACTCTAGAATATCTCTAAAATTGAAGAAAACATGGATCGATGAAATTTGTATTAGCTGATAAAATTTTAAAATGATATAATTGAAAGAAATGGAAAAAAGGATTAGGAAAATCTGTCAATATTCTCAGTATTGAAGGTAATCTTAAATAAAATGCAAAAATAAGGAAAACTCCCAACAGAAATTGAACGGGTTAACCGATTTTTTTCTATCTTTTTTTGATCGTCTCGTAATTATGTAACGAACCTAATGCAGCAGATTAAAATTCAATTTCTGCATATTTGACTAATTATCAATTTCGTTCAAGCGGCTCGAATCGTGTCGCACGGCAACAATGGGAAGGACGGAAGAGTTACGACCTACCCCCTGGGTTCAAGCATCCTCGAAAAAGTTCACGGTGAATTAGACGAGGGTTTTCCATTTACTTTGAAGCGCCTGCTTTCGAGTGTACTGTGCGCACTTTCCCGGCGGCGGATTGCTCGTTTCCAGGCGCATAAATGAAGCAGATTTTCAATTAATTAAAAAAACAAAAAAACAAGACCGTTTTTCAAAAAACGAAGACTTTAGTTTTATGCATTATGCCATTGAGATTATGTGGTTAAAATATTACATCAAACAATTCATCCGTGTAGGAGGAAAATGGGATCAACGAATACATGGGCTAAAAATCAAGCCTGAGGAAGCGCTGCCACTCATTCCAGTTGAAGATCTGGCTTCCCAATTGCAAGTTCATATACCCCATTTCCGCAAGTTTCCCTGACTCACGTGCTTGCTGTACTTTTCCTTGGAACCATCCTTGTATTTCTTGATCCCTAGGTCTCAGGTCATCCTCAGTTAATATTTTGGTTCCCTTTAGATTCCTTATTCTTTGCATTATGACCTTTTTGTCTTACCAGGATTCCTCCGGCGATTCTACTGGTCCCTTTGGCATTCTTGTTGGTGCATCTGGTTCTTTACATCGAGGTTCTGACCTTCTTCTTCCTGTCACTACGTTCCATTCAGCCTGGTTGTTTTTCTCATGATCTTCTGTTCCCTCATGTTGACTGTTGGTAGCCGAGTGACAGTTGGGAGAGGGTCTCATAGTATACTTACTTATTTCTACACATTTTCCCTCTCTGCCCGATTTCAAGGATGTTATTTCTTCTTTTAGCCTTTCAATTTGATCTCTCAGAGTTACTCTATCTTTATCCCATTTGGCTTCCTTTGCCTTCTCTCTTTGTGTATCTTCTTTTAACTCTGCAATTTCCTGTATCCATGCTGCTTCCCCCTCCTTTGCTCTGTTCAAAGTTGTGTGCATATTTTCCTCCCGAATCTCCTCTTCTGCGGCTTTTTGCTTTTTTTCAAGTACAGTAGAAGTCCGATAAGTTGCCGTCCGATAAGTGTACACTCCCCTTAAAACGTCATCACACGCACGGCACGCACACTAATTGGGGTTCTCCCACTACGTGTGCTATTTTGCTTGCGATTTGCGCATCATTCTCACGCATGGGCGCACCTAATATCGTGCTACTAGAGGGGGCATCCGATAAGTCCGCAATTCCTGGAATTTTCCGCTCCTACAGCCCCGAAATGAGAAACTTATCGGACTTCTACTGTAATCGGTCTTCTAGTGACTGGAAAGCCTCTTGTTTTCCTGTTTGGATTTTCTGTTCCCACCAAGAGTCAATCATTCCTTTGATTTCAGCTTCGATGCATATTGTCGGGCTTGATGTCTTTTCTTCCCCTTTTTCTTTCTCTAAATCCTGGATCGGTTCTGTATCGCTAGCTTCTTCGGTGTATTTTAAATTATCCTCATTTCCCCTGACAGGTGAACGCGGTAGTTTCTCCTTTTTCTTAAAAGCTTCTTTATTTTATCCATAAAACTTCGGGTCTTCTGGTCTCGTGTGATAAAACTTTCCATTTTCTGGGCACTTTTACCATTCGCCTCCCTTTCCTTTTCCTTTTTACTTATTCTTCCTCGTCCCCTTTCCTTCTCCGATGCACTAACTTGTTTGTTTACTTCCGCAGTACTCCCCTTTGACCGTTGCGAGTCGCCACTTTCCAGGTTTTCTCGATCCTCTAGACTACTTTTACGGTCTCCACTATTGTCTAAATCAATGTTGGAATTTACACTTCTGGTTAACATAACCTATACAGTCTATCACTCACTTTAGGGCACAAAATACAGCTAAATTCCGTAAAATAAAGTAAATCTAACACTTTCACAGAAGCTCTAACACCCACACTTCAATTTTATCACTTTCCCAACACAGAAAAGTAACCACACTGGTTACTTAGACAATTCCCGCACCCTCTATGCCCACGCGTATCGCGTTCTCAAGCTCCGAAAAGTTTCCCTTTTTGAAAAATATATTCTTATTTGAAATTTAAGTGCGCATATTTTTTTCATCTTAAAAAATGTTGTAGCTTTGTTTATTTTCGAAATAATTTCAATAAACTCGAATTTTGAAAAAGAAGAAAATCCGTTTTTTTTCACTTCAACTCTCTCTAATTCACAGAATATTGAAATTTTTTACTTCGAATTTGGAGGATTTATATATCAATATTCATGGAAAAGTGTCTAAGAATGGCCCTCTTCGACGCAGAAGGTGTGAAGCTCGGGACAGTGAGGGTGCGTGGGTTAGCGTTTGCAGATGATAAGTTTGTGATGGCAGAGACAATCGAAGACTCGCAAAGAATGTTGAACAAACTGAATACAAGTATGAGAAACATGGGCCACAAAATTAAAGTAAATAAAACAAAAATTATGGTGTTTGAAGGAAAGGGTGGGAAAACAAAATACAACATTGTCCTAGAGTTCCTAGACGATGAGATGGCAGAACAAGTTGATGAGTAAGTATATGTTGGTAGCTTATTTACTACTGAAGGAAAGATCGATGGAAATATAGACTGGCGCATAAACGAGGATAGGACGGGTATCGGCAGTGTAGGAGCCATTACAAGAAGTAAAAATATAACAAAGAAAGCTGAAATTGCAAAATATAACTCTGTACTTGTACCCACTGTGCTAATGGACAAAGGCAGTAATGATAGGATTCCTAAAGAATGTTGCGCGGGGGGAACACTATTTGACAAGAGTGAAAGAAATTTATTGAGATGGTTTGGGCATGTTAAGAGAATGAATGAAGAACGACTGACGAAACAATTATATTTAGGTAAAGTAAATGGTAGCGTACCCAGAGGCAGACCGAGGAAAGGATGGTGGGAATGTGTGCATGATACCCTTAGTCTAAAAGGAATAAAAAGCCATAGAAACACAAGAGCTTGATTAGCAAATGTATGGACGTAAAGAAATCTAAAGTTATATGCCAGGATAGGAAAGTGTGGCGACAAATAGTTTATAAGAAATGTGTGATAAAGAGTGTCAGTGGAGTGAAAGACGCCTGAAACGAAAGACCTTGGATACTAAAGGGCCAGTGTGGAGTACTTTTCTTGGTGACTTTGTGAAGCTCTTCACCTGGGGTATTTAGCTTAATGGTATGATAAAAATAATTGTAAAATTTCGAAATATGTCAAGGAATTTCAGAGGAATCTAAAGATTTCCAAAGATTTCAAGAGATTCCAAAGGATTTCAAAATATTTCAGAAATTGCAAGGGATATCAGAGAATTTTGTAGGATTTCCAAAGATATCAAGGAATTTCAACAAATTTTATAAACCAGTTTATAAAGCTAAGAAATATTTTATACCCATCAGGCCTATGGGCAGGCCAATAAACATAGCAGAAAAGTTAATAGTGAGATGAGCTTCTGATCAAAAGATGATTTTTCATGAAAAAATCGTGCCAAAAATCAAGTTTGTGAGAAAAGAAATTTCTATGATATTAATAGTTGAAATAATATTATCAGTCATTTTCTATGATATAAAAACCATAATTTCTTACTTAAAGGGATGACAACTTACGAAAAATAATAATTATTGTAATAATATTTTTTGTTACTGAATTATTTCTTACTGTCGCTTCTTACCAATTAGAAAAAAAGTTGAATTTTAATCAATTATTCAATTGCAAAAAAAATTGATAAAATAATTGTTTTTTTAAAAACATCTTTTTGATTTAAAGTAATGTATTTCATTTGAAATATGATTATGAGTAATACTATTTTTAATAAATATTAAAATCATAGAAAAACTATTTTTTTTAGAGAACGGATTTTTGGCACGAGAACTACCTTAAACAAAACTTATTCAAACAATTTGCTTGCTTCAGACAATTTTACTTGAAATTTTACTTGAATCCAAACAAATTTTGGCTGAACTTAAATTTGTTCTATCATACATATATATACATACTACGAAATAAAAGAGCAAAACCTTGGCCAAGAATCGCTTATCATACTACGAAGATAGTTTAATATGAAAATATTTTTTACAAGCCAACGTTATCTCTGCCGAGGCTAGAACTGTTAATAATAATAATGATAATAATATCGTAGGGATGTGACGACCCCATCGCTCGAGAGCTCCAGCTCTTGCAGTCAGCTACGTTGATTTGGGCTTACTCCCCAATCCAATGAATTATGCGGTTACGACACCAGTATCACGCAATGCCACCCACAATAGGCCTCTCTCGGATGGAGGCCATGGTTCAGTTGGGAGTGGCAATAGAACAGAACCGAGGCGACAACCAGGGAAAAAAAGCCCGGGAAAAACGCGAGAGCATCGATTTAAATGGTTGGACCAACTCAGGAGGGACGTACTTACATGTTGGCAAAGAAGCTCACTGGCGCGAAGAGGATTCATGCAGAGGTTACATGACCGTTGGGTCAATATGCACCCGGAATATGCTCATCAAACGCCTCAGAATTTAAGAGATCAGATATCCTTTTTGCGAAGAAACGGATATGAAGCTCTTTATCAACAAGAAGAAGAGCAACATCCTCCAGCGAACATTCCACCCGTTCCAGCAAGACCACCTTTGCAGATAGCCGATTAGTCCAACATGAGAAGTAGGAGATCTGTCCACCAAAAAGTCTTTCTCAGAATGGACAAATTAGCTGAAACTAATACTGCTCTCCCCGATAGGCTCCCTGAAGATGTTAATTTTTGGAATCTGAACTGTGTATTTTACGAGAAGGCTGTCTCCCTGCTTAGCGACAATAGAAGTAACGATACTTCAGTACGTCTGAGTAAGACTCGCGAGCGTATTGTACAGCTTCAGTTCAAAATTGAAACGGCGAGACGGCATGCATCAAATATTCAGTTCGTGATTAGCTACATAACATTAAATAAGAAATTCACTCCAAAAGTTAGGGCACTTGCTCGAAACTTATGGAAAGAAAATCACACGCAGAACAAGTATAAACTGTTCACCATCAAGCAGCACTGGACGGAAAAAATTAGATCTCTTTCAACAGCGAAACAGCGCCTTGAACGGCGAGTAAAGTGGATTCAGGAAAATTCCACCTTTTCTACTCATCCTTTCCGTCTGTTCAATAAAACGTCACGTGCCGTTAATAATCCGCCTAGTCGAGAAGAGATTTAAGTCTTCTGGGAGCAAGTATATGGAGATACTTATCAGCTAAATGAAGACGCTCCAGATATATCACTCTTTCGTAACTTTGGCCAAAGGCAAAGGTTACAAGGTGCAGAGGAAGAGTATCCACTAATTACTGTTGAAGAAGTGAAGAAAGTTATCGCTAGAACTAAGAACTTTTCAGCGCCAGGGCCAGATAAAATCAACAACTTTTAGTGGTAGAAGTTTTCTTCTACGCACCAACATCTAGCTCGTATATTTACTACTTTCTTAAACGGAGAACAACCCGTTCCGCAGTGGCTAGTGGAAGGACGCATGGTATTGATCCCTCAGACCGGACATTTGACAAGTCCAAAGAACTACAGGCCCATAGCTTGTTCAAACACCAGCTATAAGCTATTCACTGGCATTCTCAAAGAGAGGATATTAACATCTATCTAGCCGGTATGGAGTGCAATAGTTGAAAAACGTGGATGCAAGAGAAGTTTGGCAGGTTGCAGGGAGAACCTGTTAATAGACAGGTGTATTACCCAGGACTCGATCAGGTATCGACGCAATCTGTCTATGGCTTGGATTGATCACCGTAAGGCATTTGATAACACGAACCAAGAGCTACTTATTAAGCTCCTTGAGTGCCTGGAGGTGCATCCAAAAATAGTGAGATGCATAGAAGAGCTTATGCTCTTGTGACGGACAAGATTTGTCATAACATGTGACAAGAGACAAGTGACTACAAGCTATATCACATATAAGAGGGGGGTCTTTCAAGGAGACTCTCTAAGTCCGATACTTTTCTGCATCTCCCTCTTGCCTCTATCTATTGTGCTCCGAGGCAAAAGCTCTGGATACCTATGTGGCCCACCGAACAAAAGAGAATATAAGGTCAACCACCTTTTATACATGGACGACCTTAAACTCTTTGCTTCCTCGAAAGAGGACCTTAACATCCTTGTGGAGGCGGTAAATAGGTACTCTAAAGCGATTGGCATGAGCTTCGGACTGGACAAGTGTGCCTGCGTCCACCTACATCAAGGAAGATTAGAAACTACATCATCGCGTCACGATCAGGATGTTCAAATCATATGCGGAAATACCATATAACATCTTGGTATTGGAGAAACATATACATATCTTGGAATACCGCAAGCGGAAACCAAAAATGTGCGTGTGTTAAAAGCGGCCCTTGGAAAAAGATATCGCCAAATTCTCAGAAAAATTTGGGCTTCCGAGTTATCTGGAAAGAATAAGATCCAGGCGACCAATATGCTGGCCGTTCCGATACTGCTTTACACGTTTGGTGCAGTAAAATGGAACGTCGATGAGTTGAAGCAACTCGACCGAAGCACACGCAAGATGATGACAATCCATCGAAGTCATCATCCTAGATCTTCCGTACCTCGAATATACCTCCCTCGAGATAAAGGGGGTAGAGGCTTGCTAAGCTTAGAGTGTCTTCATCGAAGAAAGGTTCTGGCTACAGGCTGCTCACTTATAAATAGCACAGATTCTCTTATGCGACTCGTACATCAACACGAAGTCGTCAATGCTGCGGCGTTTCTATACCGTGCCACAGATAGGGCCGCAGAGGAGCTTGGCCTCCCATTTGATTCCAGCGACACTACACATGGCCTAGCATCACTAACACCTTTGGTGCTCAAAAATCGTGTACAGGAAGCAGAACATACGCTTCTACTAAGAGAGCATGCTGACAAGCCCCTTCATGGTAAATTCTACGGCATCATACGTAGAGAAGAGCTCTCGATAGGTCTGTCTAACATGTTTCTCAAGTCTGCTGGATTGAGATCGGAGACTGAGGGATTTCTTTTTGGCTGTCAAGACGACGTTATAGACACCTTAGTTTACCGCGAGCGCATAATGCATGTACCTGTAGGCGATACCAACTGCCGAGCGTGCAAGCAAGAGCCAGAAACACTTGGACATGTTCTCAGTGGATGCTCAAAATATGCACGCTACGGGTACGTAGAGAGGCACAATGCGGCTCTAAAAGTGTTATATTACCATCTTAGGCACTTCTATGGAGTTGATCTATTGCCCGTCTTGCCATACGCCCAGGGGGAACTCGAGTCCGTTGTGGAGAATGATCAGTGTAAGATCTACTGGAATTTCTCATTCTCCACCACTCAACGTATCAGTGCTACGAAGCCTGATATTGTCCTCCAAGATCTGAAGACCAAATTCATTTGCGTGATTGAATTCTCAGCACCAGCCGATGGTAATATCACGGCAAAGGAGGAAGAAAAACGGGCGAACTATCAAGCACTTCTTTTCGAGCTGAGTAGGCTGTACCAAGGCTACAAAGTCCATCTTGTAGTTCTCATAATCGGCTGTCTTGGAGGTATGAAAGCTTCATTTCTTAGTTAACTCAACAAGATTCCGGCTTGCCAGCGTCAGGCTCATTCCATCGCGAACCGGATGCAAAAGGCTGTTCTTCTAGAATCACTTCATCTGGTCCGTCAACACTGTTCCTCATAACATTCTACAAAGATTGGTAGCTCTAAAACAGTATCCAGAGGTGAAACCTTCATCTCCAACTGTCCCGTCTGCCGCGTAAGGTCATCCGCGGCTCGAAACCTGACTCCAAGGAACAGTGTTGCACGATGTCATCTCGCGTAAATTTTCCGCTCTTGCTTACCTTCTAGGACAGAAGGAGCAGAAGTGGATGACGTACACGTTCCAGTTGCGTCGGGATTGGTTGCTTTAAGGAACCATGATCGTAGCTTCCGGAGCCTACAACTTCTCACAATGATAATAGAAATGAAATAAATTATAAGAGATGGTAGCTCTAAGAAAGCATCCAGAGGCGGCTGTTGTCACCTCAAACGCTTGCGGCCGCTGTGTAAGGATAACAGTGGTAAAAGACGAACTACAAACTACACCAGGCTCCTAATTGTGTACCTACAACATCATCGCAAGAGATTTCAAACATCATATTAAATTAATTTATAACATCCTCATCTCATTAGTCAACTTGACTTATTGTTAGTCCGTGGCTGATGATGAAAAACCGGGTTCATCCGAGAACAAGTTAAAATTATTGAATAAATAATTTCATGTATTTTCGCAATACTCAACAGAAAAATCAGTAATTTTTACTGCTTTTCATTGCGTCCTAGCGAAGCGTTTCATGAAAGTTATAGACAAATACTTACAAACCAATCGTCAACAAATTTCAGAGAAACCATTACGAAGTGTGTGCCACTTGTACATTATATCATGTGATAAGGAAAAATAAATCGGTGAGTTGTGGACGAAATAATAAAGTCGTGGAATTCTACGGAAAAAAGTAAGTAATAACCATTTTAACAATGAATCTCAACGATTTTAGGGCAGAATTTTGGGACAAATATGTGGTTTTTCAAGGGATTTTAGACGAATCACATTTTACCGATTAGAAAACAAAATTTTTCGATTGAGTTATGAGTATTAGAACTTTTGAAGATTGTAACGCAGTTTATAAAAAATTTCTTGAAATTTTTTTTAAAGTGTTGCAATATCTAAACCAATATTGAAATTTGACTTTCTATTCTTGATTCTGGTAAACTCCATTTTCTTAAAAATGAAGTATATATAGATTATACTTATATATATTATACTTACCAATAAATATAAGAAGAACTGTGAAGATAAGGGAGAGAATAGTAATCTTCATTTTCAATGAGTAGAAAGACCTGCTTCTTGATGAACTTCGCAATCAGTGTAGAAGAAGAGGAAGTTAACTAAAAAATTACCGATATATATATATATATATATAGACTAGACCTTATCACATGGTAGAAAGTGTTGCAATGCTTTCATTGCCCGTCTTCCTTTTCCAGAGGTAGGAATTTAATCTCAACAAGGTCCTCTACTGTTTCGAGCGAAGAAGAGATATTTACTTAATAACGAGGCACAATATCCCAGGGTATTAAAAAGTTACTTGCTGGTAACGCATATCGTGAAATAATTAGAGATACTTGTATCTATTATATTTCTACAATCGATTTAAAAAACATTCAAATTATATCATATTTTTTATTTTAATTCTATTTTTCTACTATAAATAAAGCTTTATTCCAAGCTGATGGTTTTGTTGACTGCTATGTTTATCCGCCCATCAAAAAAATGATCGTCAGTAGTAATTAGTGGACACTCTTTCTCTGGACCTTGCAACCTTTGCCTATGGCAAAAGTTACGAAAGACTGATATATCTGAACTGTCTTCATCTAGCTGATAGGTATCTCCAGATACTTGCTCCCAGAAGACTTGAATCTCTTCTCGACTAGGCGGATTTTTAAAGGCACATGACGTTTTATTGAACAGACGGGAAGGATGAGTAGAAAAGGTGGAATTTTCCTGAATCCACTTTACTCGCCGTTCAAGGCGCTCTTTGACTGTTGTAAGAGGTCTTATTTTTGCATCCAGTGCTGGTTGATGGTCAACAGTTTACACTTGTTCAGCGTGTGATTTGCTTTCCTTAAGTTTCGTGCATGTGCCCTAACTTTTGGTGTGAATCTTTTATTTGATGTTATGTAGCTAATCACGCATTGAACATTTGATGCATGCCGTCTGGCCGTTTTAATTTTAAACTGAAGCTGTGTAATACGCCCGCGAGTCTTACTCAGGCGTACTGAAGTATCATTACTTCTATTGTCGCTAAGCAGGTAGACCGCCTTCTGGTAAACTAAACAGTTTAGATTCCAAAAATTAACATCTTCAGGGAGCATATCGGGGAGAGCAGTATTAGTTTCAGCTAATTTGTCCATTCTGAGAAAGACTTGTTGGTGGTTTTTTGATCTCCTAGTTCTCATGTTGGCATTATCGGCTATCTGCAAAGGTGGTCTTGCTGGAACGGGTGGTATGTTCACTGGACGATGTTGCTCTTCTTATTGCTGATAAAGCGCTTCATATCCGTTTTTGCGCAAAAAGGATACCTGATCTCTTAAATACTGAGGCGTTTTATGAGCATATTCCGGGTGCATATTGAACCAACGTTCATATAACCTCTGTTTGCCCGGGGCCATTGCCTGATCGTCGCATCTGTTCGATCCTATTGCCACTCCCAACAGAACCATGGCCTCCATGCGAGTGAGGCATATTGTGGGTGGCACTGCGCGATACTGGTGACGTAACCGCATAATTTGTTGCATTGGGTAGATAGCTCAATGTAACGTGGCTGACTGCAAAAGCCGGAGCTCTTACGTGAGAAGTTGTAGGCTCCGGAAGCTACGATCATGGTTCTTTA
>CAKNYM010012000.1:0-10004 GCA_932195095.1 Andricus curvator | reverse complement strand
TCTACATTATCAATCTCCAAATCGACAACAGCGCTGGAGACGTAACACTCCTCGAGTTTTGACTGCGGTAAGTGTACCGTTTCTAATCAGCACATTATGGCCATTTGGTCATGCGCACTGTGATCTGCTATCTCCTTTTCTCCCGCTAGAAGTGTGCGAGTGAGCGCCGTGTTTAATGACAACTGAAAACTGAGGTTACGTTCCCGTAAATATTATTACTATTTAACTGAACACTTTTAAAATTAGAAGGTAAATTATTTTCATTTTAAGTAGTTAAAAATTAATAATTTTTCTATTGTTATTTATACAATAAAATTTGTTTGAAATGTTTTTAAATATTCTCTTAAAAATTTTTAAAATGAAAAATCACTTTAAATTCTCCTAGTAATCTGATATAAAATTTGTTATTATCATGAAATTTTTGAAAATCCTTAAAAAGCTTCAAAATTCTATTTCCCAATCTTCAAAAATTTACATTTTATATTAGATTTTTTTAAATCTTTTTAAATTTGAAATTATCTTTTAAATTTTTTCAAAACATCTAAATATTTTTTGAAATGATTCAGATTGTTTCTGAAACTTTTAATTAATCCTGCAAAATAAACAAAATTGCCTTACAATCTTTCAGATTATTTTTTCTACAATTCGGAAAATCTTTCGATATCTTTATAAATATTCTCTTAAAATTAATTTTTCAAAATAAAAAATTATTTTCAATTTTTCTGGGAATCTTAATAATTTTTTTTCGTTCTTGTGAAACTTTTGAAAATGCTTAAAAAGCTCCTAAATTTTTTGTTCCAAATCTTGGAAAATGTATACCAAAGCAAAGATATACCAAAGTGACTGTGGTTTACATTTTTTGAAATCTTTTAGTTTTCAATTATTTGTTAATCTTTTCGAAACTTTGAAATATCTCCTCAACTTACTCGAATTTTTCTACATAAATAATTGTTCAACTTATTTTGCCATAAGTTGCAAAACATTGATATAACCTCAATTTGCTGTTGTTGTTGTCACCACGGAGTGGTTGTCATGGACCTGCGCTCACTCGCACACTTTTCGCGGGAGAAAAAGAGATAGCAGATCACAGTGCGCATGACCAAATGGCTTGGCAATAAATGTACAGCTATCGCAGTTAAAACGAATGTACGGAGATCGGCCTCCATATTATTACTCCGTGAGTGAAAATAGAATTTTTCCGTCAGCGGAAAAATCTCCGAATGGCGGTAATTTGAATGCTCGATTTTTTCTTTATAGAAAATTTTTGTTTTCTTCAAATTATAGGCAAGTTTATTGAGCTAAAAATAATTATTGAAGAATAAAGACGATGAATTAAATAAATTTTTCAATGTTTTGATGAAAAGAAACAAGCACATGTCAAATCAACTGATTTCTCTCAAAGTTATGTATTCATTAGTTTCGGGTGTTTGTTTTGTCTCGCTTCTCACACAAACCAATATTTTCATGCACATGAGGTAATTGTTTTTGACAGTTTTTAATATAATAAATTATCATGAGCAAGCATGTCGATTATAATTGTTCAGAAGCAACTATAGAGGTTATGTTTGAGGTTATGCCGGCTACGCGTTCGTAATAAAGACGTGCCGTAAGACCTCTACAGGCTGCTGTTTGCAAAAGCATAATATTTTCATGTAAAAAAATGTCAAAAACCTCCTGTGCAAACAAAATTATTATTTTGTTGAAAAAGCGATACAACTCAGGGAACATTCGAAACGTATGCACACAGAACTTGGAGAGAAATCATTTGATTTGGCATGGGCTTGTTTCTTTTCATCAAAACATTGAAAAATGTATTTAATTCATCGCCGTTTTGCCTCTATAATTATCTATAGCTTAATACACTTGCCTATAAATTGAAAAACATTAAATTTTCTATCTAAAAAAAATCGAGTATTCAAATTACCGCCATTCGGAGATTTTTCCAATGACGGAAAAATCTCTATTTTCACAAATCATGACTTGCGCAAGTCCGCAACTTGCGGATCTGCAATCGTGTGAAAGGGCCCGCAGTGAAGTCTACCCTAATAGCACCAGGGATGTGCAGTTACGCGTACCTGGAAGTTTTTTACGTATAATACCTAAAGGAGGTATTTGACGTAAAATACCTCGAATGTGTAAAATACATGTAGAAAACCTCTGATTGGCTGTCTGATTCAAGTTTTCAATTTCCCGCCTTAGAGGTGGCGCCCTCGTATATAGAACAAGACGTAATTTACATCATGTAGAAAACTGATGACGTAAAATACCAGGTAAATTACCGTAGAAAACCAAGTAAATTACCACGAGTATTTTACTTACCCATCACTGAATAGCACGGAACGTTCCTGGGACGTTCCGCGGGAACTTTCGGAACGTTCCAGCGGAACGTTCCCGGAACGTGTAAAATATCCGCCGCTTGTGAACGTTCCAGGAACGTTCCACTGGAACGTTCCAAACATAAATTAACGTTATTGTTATTATTACCAATAAATATCTCGTAAACCGTAAGTGATAGGTCAAAATCGATGTCAGTTTATGATACGGATATCATATTATAGTGTAGTATATGCGGTACTCAAAACTCAAAAATGACATCCATTTTTACCTATCTCTTACGGTTAACGAGATAATTGTTGTTAAAAATAACAATAATGGAAAGTTCCCCTCAGGTCCCAGTGGAACGTTCCTGGAACGTTCCCAAGGGGCGGACATTTTACACGTTCCGGGAACGTTCCGCTGGAACGTTCCGGAGGTGCCCGTGGAACGTTCCCGGAATGTTCCGTGCTATTAGGGTAGTCATATATATGTAATCTTTCAGTGGTTTTCAGAAGATAACTCAAATATTACTAGATTCAACTGAATTTTCCGAAGGTGTAATGGATATTCCGTTATGTTGGTCGGTCGACTGATTGATATGTATATATATATATAATTTGAAAAAAGTTAAACAACCACCGCAGGGTCCCACTAAGAGCAACTGCCATCCAAAAAAAATGTCAATAGCCCCCAGTAGCACCGCGGTAAATCACACCTATGGCCACGTCTCACAACCGTGAGATGGGTGGTCATAGGCAACGACGAAATCACAACGACAGGCCGGCGGAACCCTCGTGTGTCTTGAGGACACGAAGTGACCCAAGGATGACAGCTTTCTACATCCATCTTGCAAGTGCCTTGGCATATTTTTGGCACGCGGTTATGGCTTTAAGGTTACGAACCAGTGATCGTTTCGCACCTCCGAGAGCACCTATCACAAGGACAATTACTTGTACCGAATATTTTGGGTACAGTCGTTGTAGCTCTCTTTTAAGGTCTTGATACCTCTCCTCTTTTTCTTTATCCTTTGCAGTGATGTTGTATTCGGGCGGAGCCGAGAATTCGATCACGAATGTAGTTCGTTTCTCGAAGTCTTGGAGAACAATGACAGGCCTCGAGTGCGCAACGGAGACTGCTGCCCGAAAATCGTAGTTCCAGAATATTTGGCACTTCTCGTTTCGGACAATCGACTCTATTTCCCTTGGAGCGTTCGGCAGGGCAGGGTCGCGGCCAACACCGTAAGAGCGAAAAAGATGGTAACAAAGCACTCTTAGGGCCGCATTATGTCTGTAGATATACGTCGTTCCCGCGTGGGTCGGACACCCTGATAGTATGTGTTCTATGTACTCAGCGTGTGCATGACACGCTCTGCACCTATCACTGGGAACTTTATATCATAAAATGCGCTCACGGTATGCTAAGGTGGAAATGACACCGTCCTGGCATGCGAAAATAAAACTCTCTGTACCTGAATTAAGCCCTGATGATTTGAGGAAAGCATAAGTTTGCTCCTTCGACAAGGACTGTTTTTCTACATTTCTGTGAAAGTTTCCGTGCATTTTCTTGTCGAGTAGCTCTTGGTGAAAATTTTCAACATCTGCTTTCTTCACTTTGGTTTTTGGAAGTGAAGCATCTAGCTGAAGTAATGCACTTTCCTCACTTCTGATGTTAAAATTCAGGCCAAGGGTCTCGGCCGCTTGCTCCGCGGCTTTGTGAAGGAACGCTCCTTCGCCAATCATCTCGTGGTTCCTGACCATCTTTAGGATATATATATATATGTATATATATATATATATATATAGTATTATGATATTATACATATTATATATTATATATAGACATAGTTCTCCTTGACTTCGAGAAACGAACCATGTTCGTTATCGAATTTTCGGCACCAGCTGACAAAAACGTCATAGCCAAGGAGAGGGACAAGAAAGAGAGGTATAAAGATCTTATAAGGGAGTTGCGACGGTATACCCGGAATATTCTGTTAAGCCAATCGTCTTAATCATTGGCGCTCTTGGAGGTGCCAAGGTCTCACTGGTTAATAGCCTGAAAAGCATCCCTGCGTGTCAACAAAATGCTGATACACTTGCTGGGAAAATGCAGAAGGCGGTCGTCCTTGGGTCGCTCCGTGTCCTCAGGGTACACGAGACTTTTGCCGGATCATCGTATTGAATTCGTCGCAGACTGTAACCACCTATCTCACAGTCGTGAGACGTGGTTACAGCTGAAATTTTACCGCGATCTGAGCTCGTCCTTCGTCCATGAAACTACTCCAAATGAATAGAGTACTACGTGGACGGCAAGCATGTTCGTTGCAGATACTTTGTTCCTCGCCGACAGTTCGGAAGACCATATCCGTCGGATGAGACGTTTGTATCTGCATCGGAGAGTGCAGGTGTTGTATAGCGCATCTGTCAACGAGCTCAGGATCTTCGGGGATGCCATTAAGTTTTTCTTTCTTCAAATTAACATTGGCGCATTTCTCTAACCCGAACTCCATTCCAATCTCTTGAGTGTACTCTTCGACAATTTTTAGAGCTAGATGTAGTTTCTCTTGATTGCTAGCATAGATCTTAAGATCATCCATGTAAAATACATGAGTGACCTTATGCTTTCGGTTTCCAGGTTTGCCGCAGAGATACCCTTCAGAATGGCAAAGTGCGAGAGATAGTGGCAATAATGTGAGGCAAAAGAGGAGACGGCTCATGGTGTCGCCCTGAAACACACCTCTCTGAAAGGTGATACTGTTATTGATCACACGACGTTTTCCAGATGAAATAGTAAATCTGGTTTTCCAAAGCGGCATTGATGTCTCTATGCACCTCACGATGTGTGGATGAACCTTTAGGCTTTCCAACAGACAGATGATAAGTCTATGGGAGGTTGAATCGAAAGCTTTCCGGTAATCAATCCAGGCCATCAATAGAAATCGCTGATAGGATGCTGCGTCTTTACAGACACATCTATCGATGAGCAAGTTCTCCCGACATCCTGCTACGCCTTTCTTTGAGCCACGTTGTTCATACATCTCTCGCCATACAGGTCCAATTGTCCGAACAATCCTATCATTTAGGATAGCTGTGAAGATCTTATACAGTGTGTTCAGACAAGTTATTGGCCTGTAATTCTTAGGGTCAGCTAAGTTGCCCGTCTTCGGCAGGAGCACTGTGCGCCCTTCCACCAACCACCCCGGAATAGGCTCTTCCGATTTTAGATATGAGGTGAAAATTCGGGCCAGATGCTGGTGGGTTGAAGGAAACTTCTTCCACCAGAAGGTCTTGATACCATCTGGTCTCGGAGCGGAATAGTTCTTCATGCCTCTTAATACGTTTTTCACCTCCTCGGTAGTGATAGGTGGGCATTCCTCCTCAGCTGTTACGAGGACATTACACAGCTCCTTGAAGCTATTTATGTTCTTTGAGCCTTCTTCAAGTGGATGTTGGACTTCGTAGACTTCTCTCCAAAATGCTTCGACCTCCTCTGGTTTGGGCGGATGGTCGGCAGTAACTGGAGGGTCTTGGAAGAGTCGAGATGGGTCAGACGAAAACTGTTGATTTTCTCTGACCCACCTCTCTCTCCGCTCTAGACTTCTCCTAGCGTAAGATAGTACTCGTATTCTGTCAACAATATGCTGCCTGATGGTCAGTAGCTTTGACTTGTTGATTGTGTGATTACGGATCCGCAGTTCGCGCGCGAACTGTCGAACCTTGGCAGTGAAAGTCCTGCCAGATGTTATGTAGTCAATCACACACTGAATGCGGGACGCGTACTGTCTTGCCCAGCCTATCTTTGTGCTAAGTTGATGCATTCGTCTTTTGGTCTTATGATCAACCGTTGGTTTTGTTTTACGGTTTGCATCTGCCAAAGTTCTCGCTGCATTGTACACACTACAATTGATAGTCCAGAGGTTGGATTCTTCGGAAAAATCTCCACGAAGCTCATCATCCAGTTCAGTCAGATCTTTGGGCTTGGGAGAAACCTGAATGTTGATGTTTCTCAGGGTCTTGAAGCATCGTTCTTCCTCTATTGGATGCCTGTTCGAGGTTGGTCTCAATGTCGCCTCTCTTCCACATAAAAGTAATGAGATTCTGCCGGTCAATCGCATTGACTCCGTCTTGCTTGGCTCCCCCAACTCTAGGGTAGTCGGCATTGTTGTCCGACTAGTGATGGGCACTGTTCGGCCTGACTGTGGTAATACCTGACCTGACCGGTAATGTCCTGTCATGACGGTAAAAGTTGGTAAAACGCGGTCAGACCCAAATATCTCCAACAGGTAAGTTTTTTTTATAGAAAAAAGTGGTTTAGTTGTTATATTATTTTTAAAATATTACTTAATAAATGCAACAAATTTTCAATGTAATTTGTCAATTTGTAAAGTGTCATTTTCAAATTCTCCTCGAAACTCGCGCGAAACTGTCAAAAGTGTCGTCTGCTATGCTCAGCTTTTTGGAATTTTTATTACTTTGAGAATAACTGGAACATTTGGAACCGAAAAACTTTTTGTTCAAGTTTAGCATAGGGTATGTCCTAACAACTAAACCACTTTTCTCTATAAAAAAACCTTTTCTGGTGGAAATATTGGGGTCTGACCGCGTTTCACCAACATTTACCGTCATGACCGGTCAGGATTGGGCATGACTGTGAAATACCGAGCAGCGCCCATCACTATGTCCGACCCAGCCCTATCCGACTACTGAGAAAAGTAGTTGTCGCTTACAAGTTCCACTTCACGGGTGAACTAATCCGTCGGGCGGCGCGTCGATCGTCCTGTTCCAGAAAAGCATTGGTCTTATGGAAAAGCCAATAATTAATATTAAATAAAAACATTCCTGATCATTTCAGTTTGCAAAATTAAGACCAACAACTCTTTTATGGATAATTGATATTTGAAAAATATAAAAGTCATTGAAATCTAAAAGGATTATTGAAAAAGCATTGTTTTAAAAGTGCTATATATCGCAGTATTCTCAAAATTTCATATAATGCAAGCAACATTTAAAAACGTTAAACAATTTATATTCATAATATTTTGATTTATTCTAATGGCACTTTAATATAAAATTATTAAAATTATAACTTTACATATGTTTGTTAATAACAATAGGTATTTAACATGTGGAAGTAAGTATGTGGTTTTTGATGAAATGTTTAATAGGTACTATATATTAAGAATAACATTCATTAATAACAAATATAAATTAATTTTATAATAAATTGGAAGTCAGAACCCTATTGACAAAATAAAAATCCTAAGAGAAAACGAAATATTATAATAAAAAATGTAACAAGAAAAAATTATAATATAAAAATATTATAGAAACTTGAATAATGAAATTAGCAAATGTAATAGTATCTTAGTATTTTTTTAGTATAATAAATTAGGAATTAAAAAAATTTTTCATTTTAATAATTCTATTTTTAAGAACGAGAAAATTTTTTCTGGCTAAATATAACAAGCCAATTAAAATTTTTGTGTAGAAATATTTCTATAATTGCAACACATATTTATTGTATCATATTTCGTTATCAAGGAATAAAATAAACTTTCTTTTACAAAATATACGTTGATGAAGAGGGGGGGGGGGGGGATGAATGAATTAAACGAATAAGTAAATATTCGCAAAATCAACAAATTCAGTATATTTTTGTAAAATGCACAACTAAATAACATACAATATTAGTACTACCATACACCTGGGACTAAATAAGGTCTCTTTAAACCCACCTGCAACAAATAAAAAATCCTAATATTATAATTAATAATAACCTAATCGAGATATTCTTCGTTTTCTTTTGGATTTTAATAGCGTTTATTGTCTTACTTTGAAACCCATCGAAAAATATAAAAAGCTTCAAAATTAATAAAATGGCGGTTGCTCTTCTACAAAATATGAAAAGCTGCTTAAAAAAAAATCCACACTTATATTTTCTGCCAATTTTTTGTTGAATGTTTAGTTTCATAATAAAGATATTTTGTGGGTTTTATGCGGGCTAAATAACTTTTGTCGCCAGCAGAATTTTTTTTATATAATCAAATTTTCTAATTTTTCTTGTAAACAACGACAGATATGAAAAAATTTTGAGATAAAACTTTGTACGTCTAAAAAAGTTCTATGCAAATAGCCACTTGCTCTTTTACGATATTTTTCATCATTTGCGAGAATAATTCAACAATTACATTTTTAGGAAAAAAATAATTATCCCATCCTTAAGAATGATTTAGCCCGCATAAAGCTGACATGATGCCTTTCTTCTATTAGCAGAAACTTTGTTTAAATATTGGGTAGAATGAAAAGGTGCCGTTTTCCAGAAAATCTTTTATTCATTTCATAAAATTTTGAGAACATGAAAAAAATATTTTCTGGAAAATCCCAGCTTTTTATTCTTCGCAATCTTTTTGAAAAGTTTCTGCAAAAATATCGCAAAATAGCAAGGGGCTATTTGCATAGAACTTTTTTAGACGTACAAAGTTTTATCTCAACATTTTTTCATATCTGTCGTTGTTTGCGAGAAAAATTCGAAAATTCGATTTTATCAAAAAAAAATTCTCCTGTCGACAAAAGTTATTTAGTCCTCATAAAACTCACACGACATCTTCCTTATGAAAGTAAAAATTCAACAAAAAATTGGCAAAAAATATAAGTGTGGGTTTTTTTGAAAAAGCGACTTCATATATTTAGAAAAACCGCCATTTTATTAATTTTAAACCTTTTTTATATTTTTCTGTGGATTTCAAAATAAGATAATAAACGCTATCAAAACAAGAAGAAAACCATAAATATCTCAATTAGGTCAAAAATTATTGAGGATTATAAAGAATTCGGAGTTTCTGAAAAACAAAGCACAAAATTCGAATAGAACTTCGTAGACATCTTTTTTTGCAAATTGGAAACATACATATCGCCTAATTTTCTCTAAACAACAACGTATGTTTTCCAGCATACATTTTTTGAAGCAATTAAGAATTTGTTTTTATAATTTAATAAATAATACTTGTTTAGGTTCAATAAAATTGCTTATAACAATAAACTCTTACATTACTTTTGTATAAAGACGAAACACTGACATTTCCTGTTCTGTTAACTTATGTGTGTAACCATTTTTTTTTAATATTTAATTTGACTTCTATTTACATTATTCTTTAATAATATGTGAAGGATTTGTACCCCGAATTACAAAAGGGCACTATACACGACCTGCCCTTGTAACGACCTATATTCAACTGGTCAAAAGATTCATGAAAACACACTACATCTCACTATTAACACCAAAAGCCATAACAATACGTTAAGAACCGCTATTTTATTATTTTAAGAGTTTTGACACATAAGACTCAACGTTTTTCTGGAACAGGACGAATGAGGCGCTATCTGGTGGCTAGCGGATGAGTTCACCCGTCATGTGGAACTTGTAAGCGACAACGGCTGCAGCAGTGGGACTCCGATGCTGCAGTGGGACTCTGATGCTGTTTCGAAGTCGAAAGTCGAACGGATCTCTCTATCCATCTCCACACGTTAGAAAAAGAGGCCCGTTCGATTTTCGACGTTCGACACGGTATCGGAGTCCCACTGCTGTTTCGAAGTCGAAAATCGAACGAATCTCTCTTTCTATCTCCACACGTTAGAAAAAGAGGTCCGTTCGATTTTCGACTTTCGACACGGTATCGGAGTCCCACTGCTGTA
>CAKNYM010011997.1:0-12720 GCA_932195095.1 Andricus curvator | reverse complement strand
CATCAGTTCCAGAAATATCGTAAGCCGGAGGTTCTTATATCGGGAGTTGACTGTATTTTCTTGGGAGGGGGGAGATGCCGCAAGAAGACTTGTGAATGGCAAGATAAGCCGCAGATGTGGTAGCAGGGTTTGGGAGACTTGTCGCACATTTGCCACTTTAGAGGAAGACTTAAATGTTTCTGGAGGGAGAGATACCACAGAAAGACTTGCGGCTGGGAAGAAAAGCAATAAGGTTGGAAACTGGGTTCGGGAAGTTTGCCGCAAAATTGAAAATCTGCTGTGGACTGGTGCCCCAGATATGACTCTCCGCATTTGACTTATGGACCCATTAGATTTCATTATTTAAGCGTTGTCACTAAAGAACTAATCGTTATATGAAGTACTTTTAATCGTTTTCCATATCACTATTGTTGGAAACATTTTCCTTCGTAAATGTTTTTATAATGTCAAGATCAATGAGGCAAAATAATTGAAAAAATCATATTCTGGTCCTTCAATGCAGGCTGTGAGGAACTTCATGAGAACAATCTGCAAATGTCACGGACTTTCGGGTTCTTGCACTGTCCGGACTTGTTGGAGAAAAATGCCGGCCTTTCGTGAGGTAGGAAATCGTCTCAAAGAATCCTTCGATGGTGCAGCAAAAGTCATACCTGGTAATGACGGCCATAGTTATATAACTGAGGGATTAACAATTAAACCACCTGAGAGGTTTGATCTGATATATAGCGAGGATTCACCAGACTTTTGTAAGCCGAATCGAAAAACTGGTTCATTAGGGACAATTGGTCGTCAGTGTAATTCCACCAGTCCTGGGGTTGACGGCTGCGAACTCTTGTGCTGTGGCAGAGGATATGATACCAGGATTGTTAAAGAGAAAATTAATTGTCAATGTAGATTTAAATGGTGCTGTGAAGTTAGCTGCAATACTTGTATTGTGAGAAAGTCAGTCAACTCTTGTCGCTAATGAAAATTAGATTATAAATTCACATTTTGACCCCAAACAAACGCAATATTGTTTCAAAGTTGCTGCAATATATCCCTTAATAGTCCTTTCCTGATCATTTTTGATTTGCAAAACTTCAAAACTGTTGCATCTTGCGTCATTATTGTGACAACATTGATTCAGGTTTCCACAGAAGCAGACTTCATTTCCCAAAGTGTCCTTCTCACCCTCTTGCCCCTCTTCCAGATTACCGGAATTCCCCATTAGAGTGTCCCCTCCTCGCAAAAGTCGCCCTTTCCCAGCTCTCCCCACACGCAGACTCTACACCTAGAATATCATCCTCAACACTGAGCTCCTTTTCCAGCTCTCTACATATGCAGAATTCGTCTCCAGAGTATCTTCTCGTACTCCTTTTTCAGCTCTCCATACAAGCAGATTTCATTTCTTCAAGTGTCCTTCTCACCCTCGTGCCCTTTTTCCAATTCTCAACATACACAGAATTCGTCTCCAAATGTGCCCTCTTTAGCCCTCTTTCGCCTTTTCCAGCGTTCTGTACAAGCTGATTTCATCTCCTAAGGTGTCCTCATCATCCTTATTCCCCTTTTCCAGCTTTCTACATACATACATTTCTAACTCTCTACATACACAGACTGCGTCTCTAAAAGGGCCCTCTTTACCCCTCGTTCCCCTTTTCCAGCGTTCTATACAAGCTGATTTCATCTCCTAAAGTTTTCCTCATCATCCTAATGCCCCTTTTCCAGCTTTCTACACACGCACACTACGTCTCTTAAAGTGCCTTCTTCAACCCCTCGTTCCCTTTCTCAAGAGTGTCCTTCTTATCCCTTCACGCGCAGAATTCATCTTTTAAAGTGTCCTCATCATTCTCGGGCCCCTTTTCCAGCTCTCTACACATGCAGGCTTCGTCTCCAAAAGTGTCTTGTTTGCTGCTCGTTTCCTTTTTCCAGCTCTCTATATACACAGATTTAATCGTGTAAAGTGTCCTTCTCACGATCGTGCCCCCTTTTCCAGCTCCCGATATACGTAGACTTTGTCTGTAAAAGTGTCCTCCTTATCTCCTTGTTTCTCTTTTTCAGCTCTCCATACGCGCAGTATTCATCTCTTAAAGTGTCCTCATCATTCTTGGGCCCCTTTTCCAGCTTTCTACACACGCAGGCTTCGTCTCCAAAAGTGCCTTCTCTGCCCGTCATTCCCTTTTTCTAGCTCTCCATTCGCGCAGTATTCATCTCTTAAAGTGTCATCATTCTCGGGCCCCTTTTCCAGCTCTCTACGCAAGCATTATTCGTTTCCAAAAGTGCCTTTTTTGCCCCTCATTCTCTGTTTCCAGCTCTCCATATACACAGATTTAGTCGTATAAAATGTCCTTCTCACTCTCTTGCCCCTTTTTCAGCTCTCTACACACGCAGACTTCGTCTCCAAGAGTGTTCTTCTTATCCCCTCGTACCTCTTTCCCAGCTCTTCATACGCGCAGAATACATCTTTTAAAGTGTCCTCATCATCCTCGTGCGCCTTTTCCAGCTCTACGTACGCATTCTTCGTCTCCAAAAGTGTCATTTCTGCCCCTTATTGTCTTTTTCTAGTTCTTCATAGAGACAGATTTAATCTTATGAAGTGTCCTTCTTACCCTTGTTCCCCTTTTTTCAGCTCTCTACACACGCAGACTTTGTCTCCAACAGTGTCCATTTATCTCCTCGTACCCCTTTTCCAGCTTTTCATACGCGCAGAATTCATCTTTTAAAGTGTCCTCATCATTCTCGGGCCCCTTTTCCAGCTCTCTACACATGCATGCTTTGTCTCCAAATGTGCCTTCTTTGCCCCTCATTCCCTTTTTCCAGCTCTCCATATACACAGATTTAATCGTATGAAGTGTCCTTCTCACGCTGGTGCCTCCTTCTCCAGCTCCCTATACACGCAGACTTTTTCTCCACAAGTGTCATCCTTATCCCCTTCTTTCCCTTTTTCAACTCTCCATACGCGCAGTATTCATCTCTTAAAGTGTCCTCAGTATTCTCGGGTCCCTTTTCCAGCTCTCTAAACACGCATTCTTCGTCTCCAAAAGTGTCATATTTTCCCCTCAATCCCTTTTTCTAGCTCTCCATATAGACAGATTTAATCTTATGAAGTGTCCTTCTCACCCTCGTGCCCCTTTTTGCAGCTCTCTACAGATGTAAACTTCGTCTCCAAAAGTGTCTTCCTCATTCCCTCGTACCCCTTTTCCAGCTCCCCATAGGCGCAACTTTCATCTCTTGAAGTGTCCTCCCCCCCAAGCCCTTTTCTAGCTCTCCTCATACGTGGACTTGATCTCCGCAAGTTGTCTCATCATTCTCGTGCACCTTTTCTCGCTTTCCTCACAATTACTGTATCTCCCAAGTATCCTTTTCACCCTCTTGCCCCTTTCCAAGCTCTGCACACACGCAGAATCTGTTTCTTCATCGTCGTTACAGCAACATTATTGCAACGCTGCTAATTTTGTGATACAGTATTGCAGCAAAATTGCAATTAAATATGTAAGTTTTTAGATATAGCTATATTTCCTTAAGACTTTTATCGAATGATCTACTGAAATCATACATTTATTCTTATTGCAAATGTTTTTTATAGGGATATATTAGGATGTGTTTGATGTAAGAAGAAAAATTTGTAAATAAGATTCAAATCATTGTAGCAAAAAAGATGCAATAAATAATGTTTGGGATACAATAATATAATTTGCAGTGTAATTTAATTGTAGAATTTTGTTTCTTGTAGCTTTGCAGATGGCTGTTAGGACAAGAGACAGAGGAATTTAGGTTGGCGCTAAAATTAGATCTCTTTGATGGATCGTATTATTTAATTAAAATATTTTCACTGGATTTTCGCGATCAGAATATTTAAATATCATGAAATTTTTTACGGTTTTTAAGTATCGAGAGATTTTTAGCTATAATAATTTAATAATGTTTTCAGTAAAAATATTGTATTTGAACCAACTAGTTGAATTTTCAACTAAGCAGATTAATTTTCAACCAAATACATAGTTGAATTTTTTACTAGAAAAGATTCAACCAAAGAAGATGAATTTTCAACAAAGAAGATTAATTTCATGCCCAAAGGCCAATTTTTCTCAAAAATTCATGAAAGTTTTGAAAGTAGTTCAATTTTCAACCAAAAAAAAGGAATTTTCAACAAAATATATAAATTTTCCATCAGATAGTTGAATTTTCAACGAAAAGAATCATTTTTAACGAAATTGATGAATCCATAAAGATAAAATATAATTTATAATAAATGAGTTCAACTTTCAACCAAGCAGTAAAATATTCAATTAAAAATATGAATTTTCAATTAAGAAGATTAATCCTCTATCATAAAGATGAATTTTCACAAAAATGCATGAATTTTGTACTACACAGTTGAATTTTCAATGAAAAGAACAATTTTCAACCAAAGAGATAAGTCCATCACCACCAAAATTATTTTTTAACAAAGTATTTGAATTTTCAACCAAAAATATTAATTTTTAACCAGGTAGATTAATTTTCCACCTAAAAGACGAATTTTCAACCAAACACATAAATTTTTTGAAGCAAATTGTTTAATTTTCATAAAGAAAGAAATGAAAAGTTCAAACAAAGAGATGAACGTCTAACTTTCAAAATTAATTTTTAACAAATTTGTTAAACTTTCAACTGAGTAAATAAAGATTCAACCAAAAAAGATGAATTTACAACTAAGAGAATTTAGTCGGTACCAAAAAGATGTATTTTTAAAAGAAATTAGGAATTTTTAAGAAAGTAGCTCAATTTTGAACCAAGTAGTTGAATTTTCAATTCAAGGAGATGAATTTTCTACAAAAAAGTCAAATTTGTAACAAAATACATCTTGACAACTAGTCGAATTTAAAAAAAAAAGAACAATCTGCAACCAAAGAGATGAATCTTCAATCAACAAAATTAATTTGTAACAAATTTGAATTTTGGATCAATACGAAATAATTATTTTCAACAAAGCAGATTGATTTTTTGACCAAAAAAGATGAATTTTCAACAAAATATATACATTTTTCACCAGATAGTTTACTTTCGAACAAAAAGAGCAATTTGCAACCAAAGGGATGAATTTTTAATCAAGAAACTTAATTTTTAACAAGGTAGTTGAATTTTGGATAAAAATAAAATAATTATTTTCAACCAAGCAGATTGATTTTTGGTCAAAAAATACAAATTCCTAGCAAAAAATAGAAATTTTCAACAAAATATATACATTGTTCACCAGATTGTTGATTTTTGAACAAAAAGAGCAATTTTCAACCAAAGAGATGAATGTTTAATCAACTAAATTAATTTTTAACAAAGTAGTTGAATTTTGGATCACAACAAAATAATTATTTTCAACCAAGCATATTGATTTTTTACCAAAAAAGACGAATTTTCAACAAAATATATAAATTTTTCACCAGATAGTTGATTTTTGACCAATAATGACTATTTGAAAGTAAAGAGATGAATATATAATCAATAGAATTAATTTTCAACGAAGTTGTGAAATTTTTAACCAAACAGATTATTTTTCAACCAAAAACATTAATTTTCTATCACAAAACGAATGTTCACCAAAATACATGCATTTTTCACGAAATACTGGAATTTTTAACAAAAAGAACAATTTTCAACCAAAGAGATAAATCTATAACCGAAAAAATTAATTTTTAACAAAGTATTTCAACTTTCAATATTTGAATTTTCCAAATAAATAGTTGATGTTTCAACCAAAAAATTTATTTGCAACGAAACTTTTTTTAATTCAAAATTAAAATGTTTTTCGGTTTAAATTTTAATTACATAACATTGTTCGTTGAGAATTCATCTTTATTAGTTGAAAATTCAACTCCTTCGTTAAAAGTGTAACTCTATTGTTAAAAATTTTTTTGTTTGTTGAAGGTTTATCATTTTAATTGAAAATTAATCTCTGATTGAAAATTTAACTACCTTGTTGAAAATAAATTTTTCTAACTGAATATTCAACTATTCCAGTTGACAATTTAACCATTTTGTTGAAAATTAGTTTTGTTTGTTTGTTATAAATTAGTTTCTTTCAACAGAAAATTTAAGTATTCTATTTTTGGTTAAAAATGTATCTTTTTTGGACGAAAATTCAACTACTTGTTGATGATTGATCTTTTTCATTTAAAAATTGAACTATTTGGTGGATATTTTGTGTACCTTTTTGGTATAAAATTCAAATATTCCAGTTAAAGAGTTATCATTTTAGTTGAAAATTCATAAAATTGATTGAAAATACGTTTTTTTTTTGTTGTAAAAATTAATTTCGTTAACTATTCGTTAAAAATGTGTCATTTTCAGTTTCAAATTCAACAACTTGGTTGCAAATTCATATATTGTGTTGAAAATTCGTATTTTTTTGTAGAAAATTAATCTTCATGGTTGAATATTCATCTTTTTGGTTGAAAATTCAACCATTTCAGTTGAAGATTCATCATTTCAGTTGAAAATTTATCTCCTTGGTTTAAAATTCAATTATTCGAGTTGAAGATTCATCATTTTAGTTGAAAATTGATCACTTTGGTTGAAAATTAAACTATTTTGTTGAAAATCCGTTCTTTTTTGGTTCAAAATTAATTTTTTTTCATTTAAAGTTTAAGTATTATATAATGATAACTTAACATAAGCTATATTAATCACCGAAAAAACTGGGGTTTCTATTAGAACCAATTTTTGGTTCCAAAGGAGCTGCAACAAAAAGGAACCTTTTTTGCTGAAAAGGAACCCAAAATGATAAATGGTTTCTAAATGAACCCAAAGTTTGGATTGAAACGGTTTTAATAGAGACCTTTTTTCACTTCTGCCTTGACGCACTACGAAGATTTTACAAGTTAATGATGCACATTTTACTCTGTAATTCAGATTAAATAATATTGCACTGGGAAAAATTTACTGAAGAAACTAAAATTATAGACATTAAGCATTCTTGAAAGGAAAATAGTGCACATGAAATATGACAGTTTTCAAGGTTATGTTGAAAATCTGACGTTTTCAACTGCGCATGTACGAAAAAAGCGCGGTACTATTTACAATTGTATGATATACTTGCAATATTACGCTAATATTATATTATTTTAAGAAGTTAGGTATTTTTCTGTCATTCAATTTAATTTATTTTGAAAAAGAATACAAAGTGTTCGTTAATATTTATTTGTACAATTATTCATAGTACTTGTTTCTTTCAAATAGGCCCGCGCTTTTCGACACATGCGCAGTTGAAAATATGAATAGCCATCTATCGGATATCAGCGAACTAAAAAGGAACCCTAAAAAAATTCTATTGGAGTCTCAGTTCTAAATGATAACAACTTTTACTTGAGTCGCAACATCACTGAACCCTCAGTTTTTTCTGTGTTATAATAAAAAACATATTTTATTGTTCCTCCGTTCCATAAATACGGACCGTTTCAAAAAAGGTGTACGTATTATGAAACAACTAATTGATAAATAAAGTTGTATCCAAATAAAGAACAAGTATAGTAATCTCCAATCTATACACCTTAAGCTGTAATTTAATCTATTATACATGGGAAATAATCGAAATTTGTGAATACACGAGATAAAACAAAAAATAGTTATCAAGCCTTCTGACTCGGATAAATGACAAAAAATTTTCCCGAGTTTGGAGGTTACGTGATTAAAATTATTTTTCAGTGTTTAAAACTTCAGAACCATACTTGCTTTTTATACAGATGAAAAGCCTAACGTTCATACTTATTATTATAATAATTTTTGATTAATTTTTTTCTGGAAAAAGATCTTCTCCTTTCGATCCCCTGGGAATCGAACAACAGAACTTCCGATTTCCGGTCCGGTGCTTTCCCATTAAGCTGCTAGAGAGATCGAGAGAAGAGACTTTGGTCAGAAAATACACGCATTATTTCGCGAGGTTATAAATCAAATTTTTCAAGGAATCTGTATTATCGTCAGAAAGTAACAGAAATTTTTTAACGTCTTTTCAGACTAGATGGAGATATTAATTAAAAATTATTTTTAATTCATTTTTTTATTTTTTTCACCCGACCGGCAATCGAAAGTTCTGTGTTTCGATTCCCAGCGGAGCGAAAGGAGAAGATCTTTTTTCAGAAAAAAGTTAATTAAAAATAATTTTTAAATAATATCTCCATCTAGTCTGAAAAGACGTTCAAAATTTTCTGTTATTCTCTGACGATAATACAGATTCCTTAAAAAATAAAATAATTTGTACTTAAAAATTTACTTTTAAATTATTTCTAAATCGAATTATTTGTCACACTGGTCATAATTGGGACATGTTTCATGATAGGTACCTTTACCTTATTTCACGAAACAAACTTTCGTGTGGCTTTCGTCTCTAATTAAATACAGTTATTAGGAAACAGGTGTGAATATTTGATTGATTATGAAATTGCGTCAGTGAAAAAAGCGACTCGTGAGTCTGTCAAAGCGTAAATTAGATTTGAGCCTGGACAAAGAATTGAGTAAATAAGGTTCGAAAATTAGTTGGCCCTTTATGGGTTGTGTAAAACATAGCTTTTAGCTGCACTCTGGGTGCAATAAAAAAATGCTTGTCTACATAGCCTATAAAATAGGTTTATAACGTGGTAGGAATTTCGCGTACCCATAAACACAAGGCATTAATGTCCCTATCACGCGTATATGTACAACGTTTTCTTAAAAAGATACGGTCTCATAAAAATATTCGAGCCGTCGCATCACCATTCAGATAAAATCGCGTCATACTTATTAGAGAACGAAAATTATCACGATTATGCAGTATTTTTTATTTTCATTCTTTTTTATACTCAATCATCTCGGAATTATCAAATTTAAACTTTAAACTCTAATTAAGGAAAAAATACATAATCCGTAAATGATGGTCTGCCCTAAAATAATAATTGAGGATGCACATAATTTATTGTGAACTTTAATGATCTATAAACAAATCTGTAGTGCCAGGTCGTGAACTTTGTACAAATTAACAATATTATCAGGTCTAAATATAGGGTAATCAGCACAAATGAGCCATTTGAAGAATTTTTCGAACTTCCCGTGAGAAAATGTATTTGCTTCCTCATAGAGGAAGCATTAGTTACTTTTTTTCAATTGTAGACCAATAAAAGTCTTCATTTTGATCAATTTAAAAACCGAAATTTACAAAAAATACAAAACAATACAAAAAAATTTTTAATACAAAAACAAATCAGACAAATAAAATGTTGTATTCGAAATGATAATTGTTCGAGCTGGAAAAAGAAAGGGAAAAAGTTCAGTCGCACCCTGCCCCTTTTCCAGCTTTATGATTTCTTTACAAAAATTGTCAGAATTATTCTATTTGAAAATTTATGATCAAAAAGTCTTTTCTATTCATGCGTCAACTTTGAATTATGTCGATGGAAAAAGTTTTTCTGTTTGAAACAGATAATTCAAATATTATAAATGAGCATAACTTCCTTAATCTTCAATAAAGTGTATTAATGTTATAGGTCAATCGATTCTTCTTGAATGAAAATAACTTTTCTATTCTCGCATCAGCTTTAAATTATGAGAATGAGAAAATTTTTACTATAACAATAAATTTTAAAAATACATAAATTACCATAACTTCCCTACTCTTTAATAAAATGTATTATAATTGTAGATCAATCGATTCGTTTCGAACCAAGAAATCTTTTATATTCTTGCATCAAATTTGAATTATATCGAAGAAAAATGTTTTACTATGAAAAACCGTATTTTCAAATATTATGCATTACCATACCTTCTTTACTCTTCAATAAAATTTATTATTATTATAGGTCAATCGATTCGTCTTGAATCAGCAAAACTTTTCTATTCTCGCATCAACTTTAAATTTTGAGAATGAGAAAATTTTTACTATAAAAATCGATTCTAGAAATATATAAATTACCACAACTTCCCTACTCTTTAATAAAATGTATTAATATTATAGGTCAATTGATTCGTTTCGAACCAAGCAATCTTTTATATTCTTGCATCAACTTTGAATTATGCTAATGAAAAAAGTTTTACTATAAAAAACCAATTTTTAAAATATTATTGAGAAAGTCATCGTGTTCAAGGGAAGCGACAACGAAAACACACAGACACTGACGTAAAATCCCCTTTTCCAGCTTTATGACTTCTCTAAAAAAATTGTCAAAATTATTATATTTGAAAATCTATGATCAAAAAGTCTTTTCTATTCATGCGTCAACTTTGAATTATGTCAATGAAAAAAAAATTTATGTTTAAAACAGATGATCCAAATATTATAAATGATCATAACTTCCTTAATCATCAATAAAGTGTATTAATATTATAGATCAATGGATTTGTCTCGAACCAAGGAATCTTTTAGATTCTTGCATCAACTTTGAACTATGTTGAAGAAAAAGGTTTTACTATAAAAAAACATATTCTCAAATATTATGCATTACCATAGATTCCTTACTCTTCAATAAAATTTATTAATATTATAGGTCAATCGATTCGTCTCGATTCAACACATCTTTTCTGTTGTTGCATCAACTTTGAATTATATTTATGAAAAAAGTTTTACTATAAAAAACTAATTTTAAAAATATATAAATTACCATAACTTCCCTAATCTTTAATGGAATGTATTGATATCATAGGTGAATCAATTCGTCCCTAACCAAGGAATCTTTTATATTCTTGCATCAACTTTGAACTATGCTAATGAAAAAAGTTTGACTACAAGAAAACGATTTTAAAAATATTATTGAGTGCTAAAAAAGATGCAATAAATATTTTTTGACATTTTTAAATTAAGGAAGGTTTAATTAAATAAATTAAAATTTTTTGGAAAATGTTACCATTACAAAGCTTCCTCTATGAGAAAGCAAAATGTAGAGTTTTGAATGATTTTCTAGAATTGTTTAATTTATCAAGCATCCAATTCGAAGACATTAACAATGCGCACTATATATCTCAAATTTGAAAATAAGCATTGTTAAAATTGATTTTTAAAACTAAGGAAATTACTCCTTTCATTGGAAGAATTTCTGAAAATGCTATTTCAGGTTAAAACTGTTTATTTCACAATAGTCATTTAGAGTTCAATACTAATCTTGTAGGGCTCATTTTATTCTTTGAAATAATATAAACCTATTTAATTAGGATCAGGTAAGAATTGTGCAACTATTACCTGAAGAGAAAGCAGAAACATAAAATTCTAAATAAGTAATCAATTTTAACATGAAATATTTTTCTCAGTTTTAAAAATTATTTTTAAATATGTTCATTTTTTAAATTGAGGCAACTAGTGTACATCCTTCAATAGACTAAGTTAAATAACTTCAATTTCAAGGCTTTCAAAATTATACAGCATAATTTCGAAATAAAATATTCTCTGTACATCTAAATTATAGTAAAAAAGTTACTGACGAAATAGACCTACGTTGTTTTATGATATCAAATATTTGTGTCACTTCCTTAGTAATCAATTAATAGATAAATATTTGTCTTGAATTAAAGAAATCATCACTTTATCATAATTTCCTTATTTAATGAAAATAAACTCCCAATGAAGAAAATCATTTCCAATAAAATTGTTGAGGTTTTTTCCATCAATTTTACTAGTAAAGTAAAAAGTAACTGAATTTTCCGAAATTTTCCATAAAATTTCGAAATTGCAAGAAAAGTTTCGCAAATTTACCTTAAATAGGCAAAAGAGTTTCGTAATTTTCTGTTATATGTAACGGCATAAAAATTCCATTACTCGAAACGCATTATTTATTTTTTACAAATTTTGGATTATTCAGATATAATGTATCAGAAAATTCCGCAATTGTAAGGGGAAATTACGAATTTTCCTCTTATCATAATTTTCCGAAATTGATCATCGGGATTACATAAATTAAGTCTTTTTTTGCAAAAAAAAAATAATTTTTTCAACTGCAAATTGAACTATTTCATTTCTGAATAAATATTGATCTTTCGAAGTTGAAAATTCATGTATTTGGTGGAAAATTTGCCTGTTTTGAAAGAAAATAAATCTTTTTGAAAGAAAAATAAATCTTTTTGGAAGAAAAATCAACTTTTTTGTTTTTAAGTGAAGAATTATCTTTGCTAGTTGAAAATTCATTCTTTGTGTTCAAAATTTGTTTTCTTGAATAAAAATTAATTTTTTGAATGAAAATTTAAGTATTACATTTCTGGTTATACATATATATTTATTAGTCGAAAATTAAACATTTTGTTAGAAAATTCGCCTTTTTTGTCAGAAAAATCAACAGTTTCGTTGAAGATTCGCTTTTCTTAGTGTTGAAAATTAATTCTTTGAACTGAAAATTTCACTACTCTATTTTTGCTTGAAAATTAATTTTTTTTAGACGAAAATTCGTCTATTTAGTTGAAAATTTGTTGTTTTTCTTCTGTAGAAAGTTCATCTTCTTGGTTGACCATTTTTTTGTTGAAAGTTCCATTTGTGAGTTAAAAATTAATTTTTTCCACTGAAAAATTAATTATTCCATTTCTGGTTGAAATTTTATCTTGGTCAGTTGAAAATGCAACTCTTTGATTGAAAATTTGTCTTTTTTTATAGAAAATCCAGTAATTGTGTTTGTTCCATTCATGTTAATTTCTTCAAATATAAATTATCTGGTATTTTTAATTGACTTAGGTACTATGGGTATTTTTGCTTCCTCATAGAGGAAGCTTTTTAATGGTAACATTTTCCAAAATTTTTAAATTCATTTAATTAAACCTTCCTCA
>CAKNYM010011992.1:0-10964 GCA_932195095.1 Andricus curvator | reverse complement strand
ATATATATATATATATATATATATATACCTAATTTGAATCTTGACGCAAATGCACGTAATACCGTCTGTAATTATCCGCAAGTACGAAGAATGAACTTTAACCGCACATGACCGATAGATCTTTTAAACACTTCTAGCAATTTATGAAACAACTAACGTTCTATCGAGCACATAGCGTAATAAGGTTCGATATATAATTTGAAAAATCTTTTTTCTTTAATCTCACAATTTGGTTCATTCATATTACAAAAACATAGTTCACTAGTACGTATGGACAATCATTTGAACAAAATATTTGATAACACATTTCAGTGTAAATAATATTTTTCATTCAGAGTTATGTCAAACAAAATTTTCGCTCCGTTCAATTCAGCTAAGAAAATAATATCCTTAAAAATTTTCAGTTTTTTAAATTATAGAAGGTTTTTTTGTAAGATTTGGGAACGAGTCTCTCCACTATCTTCAACTCCACTATCCAAAATCAATGATTTTTTTGCCATGCATAGAAATGTACTTGGGTACATTTTATTTTCATACGTAGTAAAATTTGTATTTGCTCTAAACATAAATAAAGGGTGGCAGTACGGAACTGGATAACCAACAAAATGGAAATTTTTTAAAAGAGTAAAAAAACATTCTGTAAAATTAAAATCAGCATATACAGATAAGACAAATGCTCACTCCCGCACCGTAGTGTTGTTGAATTGAAATCAAAAAAATTTTAATAAAGAAAGTTATCTAGGTTCCCGGAAATGGATGTGGAAGTTTACAACCTCAAAGTGACACTCAGAATCGGCTTTGGATAGCAAATAAAAAACAAATTTTCAATTTTTTGCAAAAATAACAATGTTCTCCTGAGATATTGGGATGCTTAATAAAAATAAAACAGGTTTCATCCGAGAAAAAATCATTCTGTTCCGAAAAAAATGAAGATCGCGATATCACAGTATGAGACATTTTTTTGCAAAAAATCTGAAAAATATGAAATTTTTTGTTCTTTTATTGAATGGAGTGAGTGAAAAATAATTCCAAAAAATATCAATGCTAAATTGTTGAAAAAATATTACTGCGTTAAAATTTTAACTGAATTGTAAGTGATGCTTTGAAAAATATTTAAAGTGTGAAAGACAACTTATTTTAGACAAAAAGAATGTAGTGACTTAAAATGTTATATGGCTTAAAACTAGAACATTTTTGCGTGTAAATTAAAATTTATTTGAAACAATACAACATTTTTGCTCTGTCAAATTTTGTCGCAATTGTTTGCAATAATTATAGGAGAAGGTTATTTAACCAAAAATTAAAGTTTTATGTTGTCAAGGAAATGTATTTTTCACAAAATCTGTATGCTTTTTTCCTAAAAATGCTCCTTTGATTTTACACAAAATTAATACTCCTTAAACAATCAATACATACGGAGTTAAGTTATGATTAGTTGAATTTATATTCATTAAACGTGATTGCTTTGGGTGTGCTCGATAGAATGTTAGTCGTTTCATGATATGGCTAGAATAGTTAGACAGATACTGTAACTTTAGATTATCACACAATCCGCCCACAGTTCATGAACTGTCTAGACATTTCATGAAATGTCGAATTACACTCAATGGCTACTACATAGGTTTACACTTTCAATCAAATTTTAATAACATTTTTTTGTGACTCCCCGAGTAAAAATCATAAGTATGGGAGTGATCAATTATTGACTTTCCAAAGTATAAAAAATGTATGGTAAATGACACGATCCCATACTTCAATTATATTGAAATAGTATAGATGAAGTATATCTAAAGTAAAGCTGAAGTATGGCTAAAGTATAGCTAAAGTAAAGCTTAAGTAAAGCTGAAGTATAGCTGAAGTATGGGACATACTTCATCTATATTTAAGTATAGCTGAAGTATGGGATATACTTCATCTATAATTAAGTATAGCTAAAGTACAGATTATACTTCATTTATATTCAAGTATGGAAAAAGTATCGGACATAGAATTGTACTCATTTGTTCTTCAAGATACCCTAGCAACGTGATAAAACATAATGAATTATAAATAACAGCTCGTTCAACAATTTAAAAAGTTCGCGATTCAAGTGATTTCGTGAGTCAAATAAGTTTTGAATATTGTTCGTGAGGATATACAATATGCAATAGATATAAAATGGACTACTTATATGACTCTTATGTCATATATATTGGTAAGAGATCCAGAATCTTTGATTCCTAAACATAATATTAGTAGCATAAAAAGGTTTAATAAAATTGTTACTTAGGTGAAATGTTTAGTGTTAAATTCCATAAAGTTAAACAATTCATGTTACAATTAATATTTTACTTATTTGCATTTCACTTATTTTAGAATTTACAAACAATATTCTTTGACCTTGTGAAAATCATGATCCTGGATCTATATTTTCATGTATTTCAGATAACTGATTATCTACCATCAGCAATGATACGGCTATACCTATATAGCCATACTTTTCCTATACTTTAGACATAGTCTACATACTTAAGCTATACTTAAAATATATACTTCAGCCATACTTTGACTGAACATCAGCTATACTTCTCAGATATACTTTCAAAATACTTCCCCTATATTCCAACTATACATTGTTATACTTTAGCTATATTTGAGCTATACATCCACTATACTTCATTCAAACATACATGAAGTATGGGATCGTCTCAAATGCCATACTTTTACTATACTATCTGAGAGATCACTCCCATACGATTTCACAGATGTTTTCCTAGATCAATCCCATACCAAAATTTTTGTACCCGGGTCGCAATAAAAAGGCCAGTCTGATCAGAACCTTATAAAATCTAAAAATATCAAACTTTTAGTAAAATCCAGCGAAAGCCAATTTCCCATCAAATTCCATAGATTTAGTGCGGGAGTCTTTTTTCATGCAAACAAAGTCTTTATTTATTTCAAACAAATATTATTTTAATCCATTGAACTCTATTCTATGTGTTTATTATTCACTAAAGCCGAAATAACTTCTTTTGAATGTCTACTATACTGTTCGAAATTTTCGGAAAATTTCGACACATTTAAGTTACTAAGGTTACTAAACTTCACGAAATTAGGTTGCTGAAAACGAAATTCAATATCTTTTCTAGTGAACTTGCTAAAATTTGATAGCATTCAGAATCGGTATCTGAAATTTAAAAACAGTTTCCTAAAAGTTTCAAATGGCAACAGAAATATAAGTTATCGTGACGGAAGGAAGTGCGCAGTTGCATGCGCCCTCCGTGCATCTCGAAGGGCAAAGCTGTCTGCTCGGCGTAGTTTGTGCTGTGTGCGTGTATTTGATGAAAAATAGGTGCAAAAAGTTTCTTTAAAATAATTTTAAGACAAATACACAGTCTATTAGCTTTAAAATGACAGAGATGCGTCTCGTTGCGAAGGCTATCGGCTGGCTGTGTGCTCGTCGTGTTGTATACAGTGTGCGGCTGAGTCCGTAAAAAGCGAAAAATTAGTGCAAAAAGTTTGGTTTAGTGATTTGAAAATAAATACGCAGTCTATGATAAATTGTCCTAACAATATTAATATATGTAGTAAGACAATATGAACAAAGTTTATTCAATCGACTATGTATATATCTAGGGTGTATCAGCAGTGTATTGAATGTGCAAAAAAAAAACAATTTTTGTCAGAAAAGATGGGCTTTCGTCATGCAATCGATACAATACTTCTGTCAAACATAGAATACTAGTGAGTTGAATTTGTCATAAAGGTTATATTCCTCTGCATGTGTCGAACTTCACTCAAATTGTCTTACAATTATTTATATGGTCTGGACAAATATAGATTGTCGATGCCTGAAATTTCCGTTCCTCTTTGGTAATATTTAGAAACAGTGACTGCATAAAGATTTAGTCACGCGTTTCTGAAAATTACTATAGAAATTTCTAACAGTGTACACGGAGAGACTTTTGGTATTAATATTTCTTTTATCGCATATTCATAATTGAAATAAAATATACGAATTTAGGGATAATCGAGGTACGGTTAGAAAAAGTCGAATAGTGACTATGAAAATGCAGACTAATATTTCTGATTGGAATAAATCGTAAGAATATTAGACTCTTACACACACAAAATTACAGTATTTCTAAGTCTCCGTATTAAATTTTGTAATGGATTCGAATAACGAAAATTGGTATAGTGCTTTGAAAGAAGCGAAACAAACGCTTTACAATCTTTCTAAACCACTATACGAAAAATGGGGGTCACGTGATCTTGTGTTTCACGCTGGCGCATGGCAAAAAGAAAGACGGGCGGAAGTGTCTGAACGCACACTATTACATGGGCTACAATGTGTGTATGCTTGTACGTCGCTCGCTGGCTACAGTGTGGTTTGTTTACGAATCCTATATTAATACCTATACGCATTATACATAAACCTATCTTATATCTATAAATCGCACGCATCACGCTGCGACTTATGATTCTTTCTGCCCTTATATACTAACCAGTGAAACGTATCGCTACTTGTGAGAAACTAATAGTGCTGGGTCAAAAATTTCAGGTGCCCCGGACTTTATCAAATATTTATATTTGTCATTTATATATATATATATATATATATATATATATACAGTAATTTATTCAATCGGAAAGATCATCATCAAAGGAAAAATAAACTATTAACGCGACGAACATTTGCATGAAATATTTGGTTTCAGAAACTTAAGAACTGAATTGAAAGATTGCTTCAGAATTATTTCAAAATTTGAAACACGAAATTAAAAGTAGAGATATAAGGACGTAAATTAATGGATTATTTTATTTCGGTACATATGCATTTTATCCTTTTGTATTCTAAAGTAGAACAATCCATTAATAGCGGAAAATAAAATAATATAAGTAATTTTTTTGCAAATAATGGGATTAACAGATACCTATATATATATTTTTTAATTCTGCCAATATTCAGGGGACATTTTGACACGAAAAGGAACAATTTTTAGGGGATCGAGCCATTTTATAAGAAAAACTAAGGATGTTGTCTATACCACTATAATAAGTATACAACAATTAATTAACTAATTAAATTTCTTAATGATACAAGCTTTTAGGAAAATTATAATAACCACTAAAAAAATCCAACTTTTAACGAAAAATGCCTTTGACGTATTGGACTGCAACCCTTTTGAGCCTGAAAGAAAAATGAGCTTCCTCATTTTTTGTATAAAATTTTTTTTATTATTTTCATAGCAACTTAAAATTCCGAGCATATTGAACATATTAATATTTTCAATAAAATACTTTTCCCATTTCTAAGTTCCGAGGGAGATAATCCTATAACAACATTTTTCTTCAAATAACACTACCATTTACTGGATTTTATCTCCCAAATAATCTACATCTGAAGCTTTGTGCACTTATCACTTACGCCTGACGGGGTGGCCGCTGGACCGAAAACCGGGAAATGACCAGGAATTTTTTGAGATCGGGAAAACCGAGAAATGACAGTGAATTTATTTGTTCACAGGGAATTTTACAAATTCTTAGAAGAACAATCTATGAAATCACTTGGGATATGACAAATATCATATCACGTGATATAATTCAATTAAAAATGAGTTCGATTTCAACATTTTTTTAAATGTTGAGTTCAGTTGTAAACTGTTTCAATTACTACACCATTCAGTTTACAACGCTTAATTCTAAAATCTTTTACTTTACAATTTGTCAATTTTTTGTCTTCATTTTTAAACGTAAATTTTTTATTGAAATAATTTAAAAATTCAGCTTCGAAGACTTTAAGAATAACAAATTAGAAGCGTTTGAAATTTAAAATTGTTTATACAAACGTTTTAAGTTGATCAACTGTAAATATAAATTGATTAATGATTTTTAAAATTGAACTGTAGTTCGAGTGTTAAAACTTGTACAATAATTATTTTACAATCCGATTCTAAATCGGTTGAAAATTAAACAATTCACTAATTTTAACGTTGAAAATTCAACTTTTTTAATACGAAAGCTTCAATAATTAAGCAAATTAAAATGTCTGATTGAAACTTTATAAATTACTTTCAATGTGAAAATAACTTGAAATTAATATATTCATAATTACATGCTTTTATTCAATTTAAAATCCTATTCAAATATTATTTCAGTCTAAAATGTCCAATTTATAATCCATTCGATTTGACATTTTTTAATTACAAAAATTTTAAAAGGAGCAATTATAAATCAAATATTAAAAACTAAACAATTTGAAACAGAATTGCTTGAAACAGGTAAATTAAATTTCGGTATTTAATTTTTTTCTCAAGAGTAACTTTTTTGGTTTTTAAATTTTTATTCAGTGGAAGAATGGGAAGTATTTTATTTTTAACATTTTCATAAAGCTTGAAATGAGGAAATATTCGTTTTTAATTTTTGTTAAATTGGGAATACATTTTATATTTTTAAGGTTTTTATTGAGTTGGAAGGGATACATTTTCTTTTAATTGGAAGAGGCCTTTTTCTTCTTTTTCAGATTTTTATTGTGTTTTAGGAAGGATTTTTTTTTCTGAATCGGAAGAGGATAATTTAACAAATATATTTTTATTGAGAAGGAGGAGAGGAAATTTCGATTTTCAATTTTTTCTGATTTGCGAGAGGGACATTTTGTTATTTTTATGATTCTTATAGAACTGGAAGGGAGGAAATTTATATTTTCAAGTTTTTCTAAATAGGAAGAGGCACTTATTTTGTTTTGAACGTTCCTATTGAGTTGGAAGAGGGGCGTGGATTTATATTTCTTAACCAGAAATCTTTTAACTGTTCAATTTATAAAAGTGTGAAAAATTAGGTTTTGCAGTTTAATTCCATTTAATTGAACATTTTCAACTGAAAAGTGTAAAAAGCTTCTATTTTATATGTGTAAATTATTGAGATTTTTAATTAATAATTTCCGAATTAAAATTTGTTTAAGCTTCAATGCATACTGCACTAGTTACAACTATTTTTGTACTAAAAACACGTATAATTGAAACTTTTGGCGGGAAATCGCAGGTCACAGTCGGTCTGCTGGCTGGTCATCGCGTACTCGGCTATACACGGAACAGCTCGGAAACGTTCGGGCGTTTTTAGTAGAGTCTTTTAGAATTCTCGCAAATCCTTGTTGCAGATATTACTAGCGGCTCTCATTTCAATACACATTCTTATTTGAGAATACTAGAATTTCCTACATTTCTTATAACTTATGTTACTTACAATATTTACTATTGACGATATTTTTTAGAAAACTTTTTATTGACCATTATCACTTTTTCACATTCACACTTTTCAAACAGTAAATAAGACTTTTTCAAAAGGTAAATACTAATTTTTGCTCGCTCAAGTTTATAATAATACATACAGAAATACCATCATCTCTTATTATGGTAGGAATATTTATAACTGTACCCCGATTATCCCTAAATTCTTACATTTTATTTTAATTATTGATGCAGAATGAACCAAATATTGATATCAAAAGTCTCTCCGTGTACGGGAAGCCACATGGAAAAAGATTGTAGGTTTAAGTTGTTATGCCGTATAGGATTGCCAGATATAGGGCAGTATTGATTAGCACTTCTAGAACCATCTATTAGTCATATAAGCTACAGAAAGTACCAGAATGTACATGCGCAATTAGGGGTGTACATTCCCAGATAGCAAAGTGTGACGCACATACGTCACACCACGTGCGGATTTTCTCGCACGTCATGGGTGCCAGTGCGGGCATGGTGCGTGCACAGATTTAGAATTTTTCGAGGGTATAGAAATAACCAACAAACGGCGAAATAATAACCAACGGCGATACCACGCTGAAAACACCAGTTCTCGTAAGATCACTGAAGTTAAGCATTGTTGGGCGCGGTTAGTACTTGGATGGGTGACCGCTCAGGAATACTGCGTGCTGTTGGCCTGTCGTGGGTGTGGTGGGCCTACATTGGTAGTAAATATGCACCTAGAAACACTACCCGAATCGGGTAGTGAGGCAATGAACTTTCGAGTTCGAACTGCTAATCAATGTATGTATGTATGTATAGAAATAATATTTGCATTTATATTTTCAAATAGAGAGCAGGCAAATTATCATGAACGTATTTTTTATTATGGGTGGGAGAAATATTTATACATTCCAGTTTTTATCAGTATTCATAAACTATGTCTATTATAAAATTTAACAGACGTTCTTTTGTATGTATTCGTCTTTTGAATACTGGAATTTCACGCAGTGAAAATGGCTATATTTTATATCACAAACTCAAAGATATTATACTTGCGAATCAGCAATTCAGCTGCCGCATGTTGGTATCGACAATAATAAATATTTTTTGCTGCAACTACAAGATAGGCACAAAGAACTGATAGGAAACATAAAAATGTAAGATAAATGTGCCAGTCAGTGTTGCCAGATCCCTGGTTAAGCGAGTCGCAGGTTGGGTATGCCCGAGTCGCACGAAAATCGCGCAAGCTCGAATAGCCCAAAATCGCGCATTTTCGGCTTGAAGTAGCCTAAAGTAGCGACTTTCACAATTTCGTTCCGAGAAAAGGGGGACGGTGTGGCTTGAGAACCAGCAACGTGGTGACGCTGTCTTCTTAGCTCGGTACCTCCAGTGGGACACCGATACCGTATCAAAAGTCGAAAATTGAACGGACCTCTTTTTCTAACGTGTCGAGATAGAAAGAGAGGTTCGTTCGATTTTCGTCTTCGAAAAAGCATCGGAGTCCCACGGCTCATGGATGGAAAGCATGCTCAACAGTGTAATGGCCGACGTTGCGATTGCGATTGCTGTTGGCGTTAACGTCTTGACTAATATCAGAGCACAGGAGCCGACGTTGGCAGCTGCGATTGCAAAATAGCCCAAAATAGCCCAATTCGCGGGTCTCTCGCACTTAAGTAGCCCAAATTGCGACTTTTCGCAAATCACCAATTTCAGTCGCGCACAGAGCCTCTGAAGTAGCCCAATTTGCGATTAATCGCGCGATCTGGCAACACTGGTGCCAGTCTTCGTCAATGCATGGGTTGTCGGCAGATGGCGCAAAAAATAAAAATAAATAAAGACAAAATAAATGAAATAGTTTTAAAATATTCTTAAACGCTGATGCCGATCACTCGCACATTGAAGTGCCGATAACTGCAGTAGCCAGGTTTCTGACTTTCCGATAACCCATGCATTCTCGTATTTATAACTTCAAACTTCTTATAATATTCATTCTTATGGGATATGTTGCAAGTAATAAGTAAATTTCATTTCTAAAGGTCCGATTTATTTGTATTTGTATTTATTCATAAAAGTCCCTAGGGCTAAATAGCCCTCTAAGGAACAAGATAATACAGGGTCATTACAAATTTGTGCAAGGGCTGATCTAAGTGATCTAATTTATTCGATGAAACCCATTTCTTAAGTTTTAAATATGTTTACTATACTCTTTGAAGCATTTGAAATCTGAAATTCGCCTTAAGCTTCCGATAACTGGCACACTTACCTTAGGTAAAGAGCATATTTTTCGTTTAAATAATAAAAAAAAAATTATGAGGTAAAACAAAAATTACATTTTTTAATTATTTATATCAAAAATAGGCTATTCATATCCGTTCTCACGTTTCTCAAAGTTTCAGCGGAGGATATTTATTATTTTGAGCACAAACAGGCCAATACGGTAAGTATAACATGCCCTTAACACTGCTAACATTAAAACGCACACATTTACATAACTGTAGCATTTAATATCACAAACTTAAGGATCTGATACTTGCGAAATTAGCACCTTAGTTAGTATTAAGAGTGTCGATAATCTCGACCTGAAAAAATTAATGTTACTTCGTATATTCATTGAATCATTCTTACATTCTCATCCTCATGAGAAGGTTTCGGTTTTATGTAAAATTTTTATTAGTTGGTTTTCATCAAATCTCCATGTTTTTAAAAAATGTTTTTGCTACATTTTCTTACCCTTTTTGTCCGCCTTTTGTACCGTTTAAGAGCAGATGGTATTTTCAAATCTGTGCCCCCAGCATAACCTAAATTTTGGCAAGGAATCCAGTCCATATTTTTTACATCGGTGGAATCAGCTGGACGTCCTAAATAAATGATCAACAGAAAAATCTTGTCAGGAAGAATTGATTCATTGTAAACCACTGAATTTTGCCACGCATTTGTTGAACAAAAGTTTAACCCTAATATCACGGAACGTTCTCGGAACGTGTAAAATGTCCGCCCTTTGGGAACGTTCCAGAAACGTTCCACTGGGACTTGAGGGGAACCTTCCATTATTGTTATTTTAAAAAACAATTATGTCGTAAACCGTAAGAGATAGGTAAGAATGGATGTTATTATTGAGTTTTGAGTACCGCATATACTACACTATAATATAATATCCGTATCATAAACTGACATCGATTTTGACCTATAACTTACGGTTTACGCGATATTTATTGATAATAATAACAGTAACGTTAATTTATGTTTGGAACGTTCCCAAGCGGCGGACAATTTACACGTTCCGGGAACATTCCGTGCTATTAGGGAAGCGAATTTGTAACGGGAAGGCTGTTGGAATCAAGCTCTAACCTCAAAATCTAATCAGCTCACTTTACTGAATAAATACTAGAATTAAATCATTTTCAAGCACTTTAAGCAGTACTCCTTTTTTAAATTAAAGTATGTATGCACAGGGAAGAAAAATTTAATTTAACCATTTTTGCGTGAAATGAAATTTTCAAATGGTAACTTTAACTAACCTAAACATTGGAAACTTTTTAATTACGCAAAAATTATCAAAGTAAACACTTTTTGCCTCTGTGTTCACACTTTTATTTAAAACTGGAGTACTGCTAAGTATTTAGCAAATATTGAATGCTAGTATTTATTGAGTAAAATGAGGCAATTGAATTTGGAGGTAAGAACTTGATTACTACCCTTACGAAACTGTACTACAGGAATGACTACAGGATAACTACAGCC